>BQNB010032956.1:0-52745 GCA_026074375.1 Tanacetum coccineum
AAATATGGTGTGCTAGTTAGATACAATGCATTCAATGAACGGTCTACATTCGATATATAGTAACTCTCACATGGTATTGTTTTGTAAACGACTTAACCAACAAAACCGTTATGGGTCTACATTCCTATGTACATGCACTCAGTGAACCATTGTCTTATCAAAGTAGAAATAAGTCCTGATTACGTATAGTATGGATCGGCCCGTCCCACTAATACTTTTGTGGCCTTTGTAGCTACTAATGGGCTTTCGGCCCATGTATAGCGGTCGCGGATCGCGGCCACGGGCACAGTGCTTCATGGATCCATATGTCGCGGTTATTATCCGTAGTCGCGGTACCTTTGTGAGTTATCTTTCAGAGTAGATAAACTAATCTAACAAAAGATATACTTTACTTATTTGAACCAGTAAGGATAATAACAAATCCCGACAATCTCGGCCGCATCTTGGGCCAAAAATTACAGAAACCCTAAGGGGTATTAAGCCTATTAAAGGAGCATAATGATGGTCAATACAGGTATCTCAAAAACCCTAACCACATATAATTACTCTATAAACCGTATACTTACTCTCACGCCAGAGTCCAATCGTGGGATCCACTCCTACAATAAGATTAACGGTGTTTGTTCCCTTGTATAGGGTCCTTCAACGAATTCACTTGGTACAAGAATAAGGTGCTCCACATCCTAATAGCCGACTATTCAAATCAAGCTAGACCCAACCAAACTTTTGTATCGACAATACCTCTTTAGAGTATAACTAGAGTTTATGCTTTGAACCAATATTTTTAACATGGTTCAGAGAATATGTTTATTTTGTCTATTTTTTTGCTTTTGGTTATATGGATGTTTAAGAGCATTAGGCTACCATCTTTGTGTAGCCTAAACATCAAACATGGTGATTTAATCTTGTTTTTGTTCCACATCCAGATTTAGCCTATGTTTCTTTAATGTTTTGTATACTTAATATGTTATACTTCAAAAAATACTAACAAGTGCTCTCTGAACCGTGCAATAAGGTCACCCATAACACAGATTGATGACGTATAGTATGGACCAGCCCGGCCCACTAATACTTTTGTGGCCTTTGTAGCTACTAATGGGCTTTCGGCCCATGTATAGCGGTCGCGGATCGCGGTCACGGGCATAGTGCTTCATGGATCCATATGTCGCGGTTATTATCCATAGCCGCGGTACCTTTGTGAGTTATCTTTCAGAGTAGATAAACTAATCAAACAAAAGATATACTTTACTTATTTGAACCAGTAAGGATAATAACAAATATCGACAATCTCGGTCGCATCTTGGGCCAAAAGTTACGGAAACCCTAAGGGGTATTTAGCCTATAAAAGGAGCATAATGATGGTCAATACATGTATCTCAAAAACCCTAACCACATACAATTACTCTCTAAACCATATACTTACTCTCACGCCAGAGTCCAATCGTGGGATCCGCTCCCACGATAAGATTAATGGTGTTTGTTCCCTTGTGCAGGGTCCTTCAACGAATTTACTTGGTACAAGAATAAGGTGCTCCACATCCGAATAGCCGCCTATTCGGATCAAGCTAGACCCAATCAAACTTTTGTATCAACAAGTTGGTGCCATCCATGGGACCCAATACTAGGAATTACTCTTGTTAGAATGAGCATGATGGCTAATGCAACTCCCATTGTGACCACCGTCACTAAAACTACAAACAAAGAAAAAGCGTCGGAGGTCACACCCAGAGTGAACATCCAGGACTTCTGCGAAGAGCACTACAAAGACATTCTGCTAATCATCATAGAAAAGGCACAACATGATAAGCGAAAAGAAGTCTAAACCAGACTAAATTTTGGAGAAAATTCCAAGAGAACCCGAAGAGAAAGGGAGAACTCCTTAAACTTAAGGGCGAAAAATTCGTCCGTAAGATTCCACCCTGAGAGGTCTAGGACACGGGGTCGTGAAAGATGCGATGATAGAAACGTGTTTAGCTGCCTGAGCCATCGAAGGAAAAGCGTTCATGAGCGACTTAGTGATACATACTCGGGACCAGGCCGGACAGATTTAAGAGAGCCCTCTCACAGCAGAGGTCATTCCCACAGAGGCCATTCCTACATTAGGGAACGTTCCCAAATGGAAGATCGTTCCCGCGGTATAGAAGAATCATATGGTGATACATACTCTCAGGAAACTACTACTAAGTATAGAAATCGATCCCGCAATGTAAAAAAGTGGAGGGAAAGTAAATCCCCATCATCCCGCGGATCGGAAAGCAGTATCAGTAACGAAGGGCACTGGAAGTCAAGGATAAAAAGGCGTAAGTTAGAAGATGAAAATGACCTAGCCGAACCCTGGACTTGTGAGGATGTGGACCCGTTCACGCCTCGAATCCGCAACTTTAAAAGTTCGCGGATGACGCACGTGCTTAACAATGTGAAAACTTATGATGGAACAGGAGACCTAGAAGACCACCTAAAAATCTTCCAAGTTGCGGCACATGTGGAGCATTGGGCAATGCCTACATGGTGTCATATGTTTAACTCTACCTTGATTGAAGCCGCGAGGGTATGGTTCGATGAATTACCTCCAGAAAGTATAGATCGGTACAAGGGTCTTAAAGCGGCCTTCCTAGATACTTCATGCAGTAGAAGAAGTATGTGAAAGATCAAGTGGAAATTCACAACATCAAGTAGAGGGATGGGGAGACCATTGAGGATTTCATAGAGCATTTCAAAGTTGAAACCGGTCGCATGAAGGGAGCCCCTGAGTGCATGCGGATCTCCGGGTTCATGCATGAGGTAAACAACCCCGAACTAACAAAATGTCTCAATGAACATGTCCCAAAGACCATGGAAGAAATGATGACAATTACCACTGCCTTCATATGAGGAGAAGCCACTGCTGCTTCTAAAAGGAAAGGTCACTTATCGTGGAAATTACAAGACTATTCCAAGCGGCAGGCCACTGAGCAAAAATCTGACTTTCGAAGTCAGCCAAGGGAAGGATGAGGGTCTAGTAGGTTTACTTCCCTTATCAAAACGCCCAAGGAAATCCTCGCGACCGAGGCAGGAAAGATTAAACCGCAGCCACCTATGGTAACCCTGGTCGAAAAAAGAAGTAGCAATAAGTTTTACGACTTCCACAATGATAAGAGGCATAGCACGAACGAGTGCATGCAGTTGAAAAAACTGATCGAAGAATTGGTTTGAGCCGACAAACTCTCGCATCTGATAAAAGAAATTAAGCAAGGTCGGGATCAAATAAAGAGCAGAAATAAGAAGGCCCCGACTAAAGACAAATTCTTAGCAATCTATATGATACGGCAATGGTAGAGAACGACGAGGCAAAAATTGACCCAAAGCTTCACCTACGGCAGCGAAATTACTTTTCTGCCACTAGCCGATAGTGATGGGACAGAGGGTCCGCTCGTCATAGAAGCAGAAATCGGTGGATATATGATCCACCGCATATATATAAACGGAGGTTCCTTTACGGAAATACTTTATGAGCACTGCTTTAACCAACTTCGTCTAGAAATCAGAAGCCAGATGGTCCCGGCAAGGACATCGCTAACCGGTTTTAGTGGAGAAACTATATGGCCGCTAGGACAACTTAGGCTTTTGGTGACAATTGGAGACGCGGATCATTGTACAAAAGCGTGGATGGATTTCACGATCGTCAGATCAATTTCGCCATACAATGGTATCATTGGGACACCGGGCATAAGAGAAATCCAAGCAGTGCCATCCACAGCCCACATAATGCTTAAGTTTCTAGCCGACGGGGGAATAGTAACTATCTGTAGCACTATCTTGATACCTATCGAGTATGCCACAGTGATTATGTCACCCAAAGAGATACCTAAAGAGGTAGGAACCAATCATTAAAACCTTAAAGTAGCGATACATTCAAATTTCCCTGATCAAGAAGTGGCAATTGGGGGGACGTTGTCCTTAGCAGGACGTACGGAACTATGCATACTCTTGAAGAAAAACCTAGATATATTCACGTGGCAGCCATCAGACATGACAGGAGTACCGCGATCAATATCTGAACATCGACTCAATATCCGGGAAGGATACTCGCCTATCTGACAGAAGAAAAAGGGGTTAGGCTCTGGAATGCACGAAAGCAATCCAAGCGGAAGTACAAAAACTTGTAGCGGCAGGAATCACGAGAGAAGTGTATTACCATGACTGGCTGTCCAATCCAGTCATGGTGAAAAAGCATGACGGTAGCTGGCGAATGTGTGTAGATTTCACAGACTTAAACAAGGCATATCCGCAGGATTGTTACCCTCTCCCAGAAATTGACTGGAAAATCGAGTCTCTCTGCGGCTATCCTTTCAAGTGCTTCTTAGACACTTACAAAGGATATCATTAGATATAGATGGCAGAGTCAGATGAAGAAAAAATAGCTTTCCACACTAGCCAAAGAGTGTATTGTTACACAAAGATGCCTTTTGGTCTAAAGAACGCTGGCGCCACATACCAGCGGCTAGTAGACAGAGCTTTCGACAGTCAGGTTGGTCAAAACATGGAAGTGTATGTCAATGACTTGGTCATTAAAAGTCATATAGAGGCTGAAATGCTAAGAGACGTAGGCGAAATGTTCTGTACGTTACAAAAAATAAACATGAAGCTTAATCTCAAAAAATGTACGTTCGGAGCAGTGGAAGGGATGTTCTTGGGGTACACGATTACCTCAGAAGGGATAAAACCATGTCCTGACAAAACGGAAGCTGTACTACAACTTCCATCCCCACGGATGATAAAAGAGGTCTAGAGCCTCAACGAGAAGTTGGCTAGTTTAAATAGATTCCCTTCCAAATCAGCGGAAAAGTCCTTGCCGCTATTCAAAACCTTAAAGAGGTGCATCAAAAAAAGTGACTTCCATTGGACCCCAGAAGCGGAACAAGCCTTCAAGCAACTAAAACAACATTTGTCAGAGTTGCCCCTGCTGGTAGCACCCAAACCAAAGGAGGAAGTGATTGTATACCTGTCCGCTTCCTACGGAGCAGTTAGTGCAGTCCTGATGACTGAAAGGGGCATGGTTCAGATGACAGTCTACTTTATCAGTCGTGCTAAGAGGGTGCGTATATACTTTTAAGCGCATCCCATTGCAGTTATTACCGATCAACCAATTAAACAAATAATGTCACATCCCGACATGGCAGGGCGGTTACAAAAATGGAGTGTCATGCTAGGAGAACACAATATCACATATCGTCCAAGAACGTCGGTGAAAGGGCAGATACTGGCGGACTTCCTCGTAGAGAAACCGGATGAAAATCTACCAAACACACCAGTTGTGGTAACCCTGCCGGAGCCCTGGACACTATTCATAGATAGATCATCATGTGTAAATGGATCAGGTGCAGGTCTAATATAAACAAGCCCAACGGGGGAGGAATTCACCTACGCTTTACGGTTTCAGTTTACCGCCTCCAACAATGAAGCAGAGTATGAGGCACTAATAGCTGGCCTCCGTATAGCGGCGCAGATGGGCGTACAGAATGTACAAGTAAACGTGGACTCCAAGTTGGTAGCAAACCAAGTCCTGGGGACGTACGTCGCTAAAGAAGAGAATATGATCAAATACCTAGAGAAAGTCAAAGGCTTGGTCAGTGGCTTTGCTAATTTTTCTATAAGCCAAGTACCCCGCAGCAAGAACAAAAAAGCAGACGCCCTGAGCAAGATTGCGTCAACTAGTTTCGCGCATTTATCTAAACAAGTCTTGGTCGAGGTACTTCAAGAAAAATCAATACAAGAAAAGGAGGTGACGACCGTGGTAGAAGAGGATGGATCGACATGGATGACCCCGATAATGGAGTACCTGAAGGATGGGACTCTTCCTGGTGACAGAAAGGAGGCAAGTAAACTCCGCATAAAAGCCAGACAATATGAATTAATGGAAGGGACTCTCTACAGGCGATCATTCTTAAAGCCGTGGTTAAGGTGCTTGGGACCACTCCAAGCGAGCTACGTGATCCGTGAAATTCATGAAGGGTCATGCAGTATGCATGCAGGACCACGGTCAGTAGTAGCAAAGGCTATGCGACTCGGATATTATTGGCCGACTATGCACCGGGACGCAAGAGATATGATACGCGCGTGCAACGATTGTCAAGTACATCGCCCTGTACCAAGAAATCCGCAACAACCGCTAACCCCAATCACGGCTCCGTGGCCGTTCTACAAATGGGGAATCGATATAGCCGGTCCTTTCCCGGAAGGACCGGGTAAGGTCAAGTTTTTGATAGTCGCCATGGATTATTTCACGAAATGGATAGAAGCGAAAGCGGTGGAAACGATCACAGGAAATCATGTGAAAAAGTTCGTATGGCACAACATTGTATGCCGCTTCGGTCTCCCAAGAGAAATAATATCAGATAACGACAAACAATTTAGTGACAACCCATTTAAGGACTGGTGTGATAAATTGAACATCACGCAACGATTCGCCTTAGTAAAACATCCGCAGTCTAATGGACTTGTAGAAAGGGCAAACTGAAGTCTGGGGGAAGGGATCAAGGCACGTCTGGGCGAAGGAAACAAGAATTGGCTAGAAGAACTTCCTCATGTCCTTTAGGCTCACCGCACGATGATTAAGTCCAGCCATGGGGACACCCCCTTTTCCCTGACCTACGATGCGGAAGCCGTCATACCCGCTAAAATTGGAATGCCAACTTACAGCACCGAGACGGTTGACACTATACACAACGACGAGGAGCTGCGACTAAATTTGGATTTACTAGAAGAAAAGCGAGAGTGCGCAACAATTTGCGAGGCTAAGTCCAAGATGAAGATGACAACGTATTACAATGCTAGGGTCCGTGGCATTGCTTTTAGGCCCAGAGACTTTGTTTATCGCAGCAATGACGCAAGTCATACCGCGGCCAGAGGAAAACTCGGACCAAAGTGGGAAGGACCTTATGAAGTCACGGAAGCGCTAGCTGACGAAGCATATAAGTTACGGACTATGGACGGCACAGATCTCCCGCGAACATGGAATATCGCTAACCTGAAGAAATGTTACCTCTAGGTCACAGCATATGCATGGACGAACCTCGTTGTAATTAGGACCCCAAATAAAGTAATCCATGTATTATTTCTTCTTTTTTTTCAACTTTTTTGTCTTTAGGATATTAATAAAATTCTGCAAGTTCTAGCTAGCCCTGCGACCTTTTTCCATGAAAACTGTCATTCTTTTCTCCTTATTTATCATTATTTGTCATTCCACGAATGCACGCACAATATTGTGATTATCTCCAGATGTTCATAGGCTAAGTACCCTACTAATTACTTACCGTATAAGTGGGTTGCAACCCCAACGGCCACGGATCCTGCATCCTTATTCTAACGTGTACCTGAGACGTTGGGTACGCAAAACAAGACTCCCACAGAGCACGTAAGAAGCTACAAGTGCAAATCATAATAAATAATGCATTATCAAACATTGTTTATCATGGACATCCGTGCAAAATGTTACAAACAAAATATTGTATAAGTACCACAGGCAGCACTATAGCCAATCTAAATTTTATATTAAGGGCATCGACTTGGATCTAGTTAGCTTGGGGGATGATTCCTCCTTTGGGACATCTATTTGTTTCGTGGCATCAGCAAGCAGGATCGCAAGGCCCTGCGGAACCGCGGCAGGCACATTTATAGGAACGCCATCGGACCTAGCATGATGAGCAGAGCCCACACCGTAGGTGCGGCAAACTATCCTGCATTTTTTTTCTTCTCGGCGCGGCTTACATTTGCTATAATGGCATCTTCCAGTAGCATTTCTTCCTTAACAGCCCAGGGGTCTTACGGCTCACGTACCTCAGGGTACACTGGGATCTTCAACTGTGACGAACTCGGACGAAGGTCACGGATCCATTAGGGAGCGTCTGCCCCAGTATCGCTTTCCAAATATAAGGATGCCATAAGCACATCCATGGGTGTGTCCTTCAGCTTTTCTAGTTCATTGATGAGTAGATACTTTAGATCCTTCAAAGCTTGCATGGTGGCTATAAACTTGCCCTTGGCTTCTGGATCATAACCTTCGACCATCGCCAAGTACAACTTTGCCTCTCCCTGCTCTACCTCATACTTCAGTCCATTACAGAAGCCTTTTATGATCCCGGCGGACACCACTTTGGCAAACGTCTGTCTTAACTCCAGAGACTCAGCACATTTTAGCACAACCAGACGTAAACCATGCCCAATTACTCACCGACGACCAGCTATCGCCGTTAGCATATGCGGATATAGCTCCTCATCAAAATCTATGCTAAGGGCATCCAGCTTGGAATCCATCTCAGCACACCGTGCGCTCACCCGCTCATCCTTATATTTTTTAAACTCTTCAAATGCGGCTTTTATTTTCTCTTCTCCTGTAACCTGAGCCTGAAGAGTTGACACTTGGTGAGATAGCCCGTCGCGGCTAACTTGGAGTTCTGTGAACTGAGCGTGAAGGTTTTCCATTTCCTTAACCAACTCTGCATTCTTAGCCTCTGCGGCCTTTCTCATATCAGCTTCAGCTTCCAATAATGTCTCCAAGTTCTTCTTCTCGCCTTCCATGGCCTGAATCCTCTAGTGCCGGCAGGCTACTTGCGCAACAAATTTCTGTAACAGTTTGGCCTCCTACTCAAACCGTAAATGCAGCTAAAATCCCATCGCCACTTGTCGGGCCAAAGTCATGTTAAATTGCCCCAAAAATTCTTCATTCAGCAAGTGGCGCAACACTAAGAAGTATCCGGGTAGTGCCAGGTCATCCACCAGTTCCTGGCACGAGCTCGGAGTGTCTAGGCGACAGCCGTTGGTCACACCCCACTCAGGTTGGTATATGCCTCCGAGTGACATAACTATAGTAGGGGAGGTAAGGTCTGGCTCTGGACCTCCCATAGCGGTAGCTCCCTTGGAAGACCTGGATCAAGGATAGACACATATAACCTGTTAGCATACAACATATACAACTAATACGGGAATATAATATGTTTGCATATTTACAAAAACAAACAAGATGATAGTATAAGTTACTTACTGGCAATATCTTGCTCCGGGACGAACGAGGGCTTCGCAAACGATATTGGATCCGGGTTCATTGTATTGGCCGTCGTCTCCTATGAGGCAGGTGCGGAAACAGTGGAGCTCGCCCCCAACCTTATGGACGCAAGAGATTTCCCTTCGACGGTACTCTGCATCGGGTAGGAGATGTCAAAATCCTTCCTCAATACCTTCCACAGGGCGTTAACATTGGACTCTTCATTGGCCCTCTTGTGGCGCCTTTTGCTCACAAAGGGTGCATCGGCGGCCGTTTCCTCCTCTTCAACTATATTCGGCGAGGCTCCTATGGTTAACAACGGTCTGGCAAGAGGAACTACAGAAGCCATTGTCTCCGGCCCTTGGTCTTCGGCCCCGTCAGCCTCGTTAGTTTGTTCTAAGGGGTTCTCATTAGAAAAATCTAGGGGTGACCTCTCTATGGTAAAGGGTGCCCCGGAAGAATCTGATGTCGTGACCGGCTCCTCCATATCTATCTGCCAGCTCGCGATGACCGTTAGCATTGGCACCTCGTGAGCAGTACGAGGACGGGTGCCGGTTTTGATCATGGTAGGATTGGGAGCGCTGATCAGATTGAACAAATCCATCTCTGCAATCAAACATACACTGTCAGCATATTTTTTTCTATGAACAAGTCACTTATGAAATATATATGTAAAACACCCACCCCGGCTATCGTCATGAAGAAAAATAGGATACACATCATCTCCCAGGAAGTATCTCCGGCTAAGCCCCACTACGAATAACAGGGTTTCTGGTTGTTTTTGGATAGGGGTCCGACGTGCGTTTAATATGGCCACGTCCTCCATGGAATACGTGACTTCTAATGACATGCTATCTTTTGGATCACTAGTCCGCCACACCACCGTGGTAGGGAAAACCCTCTTGTCTACCCAGAAAAATCTATTATTCCAATTCATCAATGAATCTAGGGGCTTCTTGTAACATTTCGGTGTGTTCTTTCCTGGTCGTTTCCCAAACGATATCCACCCCATACTGTATGACGGTATGTAAAATACACGGAATAAATTTACAGAAGGGATTGACGTGCCACTGGATTTCAAAGTGACTCACTTTAGCCGCGCCTATTACTGACATTTATGACAGATGTATCTGGTAGTGTCCAAGAATGTCAAACAAAAATTGTGATATAGGGATGCGAAAGTTAGCAAACTCAAAAAACTTGGTGTACATGCCGATCTTGCCTTCCGGGAAATCCACGATTCTATCTCCTCGATCGGGCAGCTCCGGATGTAGGTCCTCCGATATACCGTAGTCAGAGGTAAACTCTAGCAGATACTCCTGGGTGATGGTCGATACGGCGGTTTTGAGCTGTACGGTATCCCTACCCATTTTTTTAAAATAAGTTTACAAAGAGGTGCGGTGTACTAACCTGGTGTGCAAAAATTCCATGGGAAAATAAAATGTGTGCGGCTATGTGTGTGCAATGGTAATTTGATTTTGACGACTGTGTAATCATGAACAGTCCCTGCTAGTCCTATATATATACTCTGTCCTTGATAATTGTGCCTCGTTGGATGTTTGCCACGTGTCCTCCACTTACTTTTCGGACGGTTGGATATCGTGTGGAAGGTGAAACGGTTTAAGGCCCACTTATCCCTTTACTTAGCTGTTTTCACCGTTTCTCGATTCATGGGCCCACACAATGCTTTGGCGGTTCTTGGTATTTATGATGATGTGGATATTTGTTGTCTAGTTAACTTGCCCGTGGTTCCGGCCATGGCCATGTCTCCTAGACTGGGGGGACATGATTACGTAGCTACTAATGGGCTTTCGGCCCATGTATAGCGGTCGCAGATCGCGGTCACGGGTACAGTGCTTCATGGATCCATATGTCGCGGTTATAATCCGTAGCCGCGGTACCTTTGTGAGTTATCTTTCAGAGTATATAAACTAATCAAACAAAAGATATACTTTACTTATTTAAACTAGTAAGGATAATAACAAATCCCGACAATCTCGGCCGCATCTTGGGCCGAAAGTTACAGAAACCCTAAGGGGTATTCAGCCTATAAAAGGAGCATAATAATGGTCAATACAGGTATCTCAAAAACCCTAACCATATACAATTACTCTCTAAACCGTATACTTACTCTCACGCTGGAGTCCAATCGTGGGATCCGCTCCCACGATAAGATTAACGGTGTTTGTTCCCTTGTGCATGGTCCTTCAACGAATTCACTTGGTACAAGAATAAGGTGCTCCACATCCGAATAGCCGCCGATTTGGATCAAGCTAGACCCAACCAAACTTTTGTATCAACACGGCTCTTCCAAGATTGCTTACTGCTTCTTGTCGTACAAACATCTCATGAGTAACAATCTTGCCTACATCTTGACTAGTATTAGATTTAATATGTAAGCTTTCAAACATCTTGACTTTCTGCTAAATTAGTTTAGTCAATGGCGAAGTAACTACGTATAATAATCTCATGAGAATGTGACTACATCCTAAAGGAAAAGAATAAACGTTAGTCATCAAGTGAATCGGTAGATGCCCACGCATGTGCGCAACAATCACACGTAAGATGAAAGCAACATATGCAACATAGTGGATCGTATCCAGACAGAGATGCACAAGCATGAGCACAAATCCACAAAGAACTTATTACAAAGGCTTCGTGTGAGTCAAAACAAGACGGCCCATGCCTTTGCTACTTCTTCATTCCATGTGAAGCCATCATTAATCAATAAATTGGTTAATGGCTTGCTGATAGCCCTGCATATATTTCAAAAGTTTTGGTAGCAACATGTTAGACCTAATTATAAGCCTCTTAATGGGTTGTGGTTAGCTCAGCATGCTGTCAATCTTGGTTTTAGTTACTCATACCCTTTCACTACTCACCACCATGCCCGATCAAAAGAGTATCTCGATTTCTTCACAAGCAACTTGTGTTATTCTAAACTTTCAAACACTATTGCTGCAATCATCTATATGTCAATGTGAATCAATATGTCATAAAAAACCCAGTACATATTACTTATATAATCCATAAACACCTATAAACTCAGATTGTTATTGTAATGTTTTTATCTTTTGACTAAGATAAAAATTTCTGAGTACTAAAAGTATAAGGAATTTGTTATTGATTCTTAATAAAGGTTATAGATAAAATGTTTGAACATACAATAATTGTTTGTAGTGGTTATTTTTGCAGAACAAATAAAACTCCAACCTTTACAAATAACTATCCATGATCATCCAAAGTACCATCAAATTCTGCATAGTTCCATTTTTTTGAACATAACCTTTAGAGCACCAAGTGACCAAAGTCACACGGCTCCTCTTATAGTAAAAAAATAGTATTGGAAAAAAGGCCTACAATGACGATTAATTACCGTGTAGGCGCTAACCGGCCACCGCCTTCAACCGTGGTTAATGATGGTCAAACTTCCTAGAAACCTGCAAATCTTGCAGGAAATATCCCAAACTCGTCCTAACCTTGTTTTAATCACTTATAAGCGTTGTTTATATCTATTAAAATTTGTTTTTTAACAAGAATCTTGCCGGGAATACCAAAAACTCGCTGGAAATACCCAAAACTTGTCGTAAATGCCAATCTGATTAATCATTAATTAATCATGTCTAGATTGATTAAAAGCAAAAGGGGGTTGACCGCCGAACTACCGATTCACAATTTTTGCAACATTGATAAAAAGTGTTGTAAGCTCATCACTTTTCACATGTAACTCATAACCTATAACTTAACATAAACATACCTCCCTGCATTACCTACCAGGGGTTCCCGTGGGCTCCGGGATACCAGTGGATTTTTTCGATGTAGTGTTAGTTTAAAAAAACACCATTTTTTTCTAAATGCATTTTAAATGCACTCAGTCCATTAAAATGTGTTTATAGTGTTACGTTTTAAAAAAATATGTGTACCTGATCATATTTGGTTATGATTTTAAACATGTCCATCACTTAACCCAATAAAAGTAAAAATCCATTTTCATTGTCAACAGTCACAAAGAAGATTATTCAAAGGGAAAATTCTCTATTTGCCTCAAAAGTACAAGTGAGTGGGTGTTAATTGCCTCAAAAAAATTTTGCTTCCCAAAATACCCAAGGTAACCTGGCCACTTAAGACACTTTAGGAGACTTAATTAAAAAGTAACAAAATACATTTTGATGTACTTTTTTGTGTAAGAATTTACTGTAGCTATGTGTGCTACAATTATACTCTTGACGTGGGCAACCTCTGTATTTATACTTGAGGCGACCTTATTTTTATCTTTTTGTGTTAAAATAGTCAACACAAATACACTTGGGCGACAAACGTATTGTAAAAATAATCTTGGGCCACCTCAAATCATAAAGTACAATTTTAATAAAAAAAATTCCCAATATACTCCCAAAAAGTACAATATTTTAAATTCAAACCTCAAAAAAACAAAGATTTACATACAAAAAACCTAAAAAACAATGATTTAGGTACCCAAAAACACCCCAAAAACCTGAACAACCAAGAACACCACCACCCCTAAATACTTTACAATTGATAAACCCTAATTAACATCACCACCAAAAACCCCATCGCGACTGATAAATGCTAATACCCACCACCACCACCGAATCACAACCCCATCACCACTGTATCTTAACCATAATTCTTTTATTTTCATGGAAGATGAAATCGAAGTATTTGATGCGAAGATCACCATTAGATCTTCCTTAAGTTTTATTACAGATGTTAAGAATAAGTTGGAAGAACCTCGGAATGATAAGAACAATACTTTGTTTCGAGCCATTATATTCGGTAAATGGTTGGATTTACCCTCATTTGCAAATGACAACCTCCTGTTTAACTACTTTTTTCAACATCAGGCATCTGCTGACTCTATCATTGATTGCCCCCTATTACTTATCATATTTGTGGTAATAGTTTTGAATTTGGACGCAAGGAATTTTGTTTGATCACTGGTTTATGTTTGGTAAAATTGCTAAAGTAGAAACTTACAAAGGTATATCAAGTAGTTCTTTTTTAAACCGTATATTCCCTGATAGAATTACCAATCCAATAAAGAAAGTAAAGGGTGATGATCTTTTAAAAAAATTTATAAAGGATGAATTATGGTTTGCAATTATTGATCATGATGCTGTTAGGGTATGTTTGTTGTTAGTAGCCACTATTGTTTTTATGGGTCGTGAGCCAAGGTACTACATTCCGGATAATGTTTTGGAATTAGTCGATGATTTGCCAGCATGGAATACTTACCCATGGGGTGGGTAATTTTGGAGAATTTTCTATCTAAGGACACTTAATGTTGTACCTAGGAAAAATAAAAGGGATTCTAAGAAGAATAAGGAAATAGTTCTAGAACCTCCAAAAAAGAAGAAGAAAGTTGATAACAGTTCAAAGAAGAAGAAGAAAGTTGAAGAAGAAGCTCAAAAGAAGATGATTACATATAATCTTTATGGCTTTGTTTGGTCTTTGAAGGTTAGTTTTTTGTATTGAAATCCTAGTACTTCTATTAATTTTCCATTGTATGCAATTTTCTTATAAATGAAAACTCTTGCAGATATATATATTGGAGATTTTCACAAAGAGTAAATATTGGTAGAAAAAGGACCCGACTGTGATCCCACATGGTATTTCTTGGTCGATTATTGGAAATTTTCATAAAGGGGATTATAGTTGTCTTTTTGCTCAATGGTCAAATCCTATCTCAACATTTGGTCCATCAGATGATAAGTCTGTGCAACAGTGGTGTATTCGTAGTTTTGATTATTTTAGCAACCGTGATGGGTCTGTTTTGAGAGATGGTGTAGGAGAAGTTCTGGCTGAAGTTCTAGAACCATAATAGAAGTTAATTTGTTCGGGTGGTGACACCGTTGAAGAACAAGTGCATATAGACTCAAACATGCATTCTGATGTCCATGTTGAAGACTAAAATTCAGCATATCAAAACATGGATAAGGACTCAAACATTCATTCTGATGTCCATTTTGAAGACCAAAACTCACCATATCCAAACATGGATAAGGAGCACCTTATGGCTGAGTTTGATGGTATAAAGGCAACAGTTCTTATTATCGATAATAGAAAAGGAGATGTAGGAAGTTCTTGTTTAGAAAAAGAGCTTGATGTAGTAAAAGAGAGAATCGCTATGCTTGAGAAAGCTTTCAAACTAAGGTATCAATACAGCTCCGAAGATTTTGTAGCAACACAAGTTTGTGACAAACCACATGAATTGGTTGGTTCTAAGTTTTGATATGTTAACCCACTTACATTTTGCAATACCTGTTTTTCAATTTAACAAAGTTATTAAATATTACCTCAATTGCAGAGTGATAGCGCAGTCTCAGATGTTTGCCATCAAGAAGTGGCATTCGAATAACATGACTTCCCTAGTGAAGGTTTAGGTTTTATCTATACAGATTCTCAAGACAAGTACTTCGTTTCGCAGCTACTCCAGCTCGCTGGTAACGAAAAATATGAACTTGTAGTTGATTCCACTCAATTGGAGGTGGATAATCGGATAGATTGGTGCTTATCGAATTTGAACGAACCATTTTCTCAGTCCCAAATTTGTGTATGTACAAACAATAAAGTCTATTTTATTATAATTTCAAAAGTTACTTAATACATTTTGTATATTATAACTAAAAATAATTAATTATTTTCAGGGGAATGTTGGTTTTGATCATATGTTAGATTCCGTTTGTAAAGATGATCTACCTCATGACAAATTTCAAGAAGGTTTGGTTAAACTGGTTGATATGTTGTCGATGGAAGAAAACATATCGGACAGTAAGTTGGATGAGAAGGTGGATGTTGAAGTAGAAGTCGATCGTGCCATGAGAAAAGCTAGTACAAGTCCCACTACAATGGAATCCAAGATGAAGTTTGTATTGATGTTCACGTAGACCTTGTTTAGTCTGCTCAAAAACCTCCTTTAATCGACAATGTTGAGGTTTGTATTATCATTATATTTATAGAATTTTAGCGAATGCAGAAATGATCAAAGCTTGTTTTGGTAAATTAAAAATGTTTTTCGGAACACATGAAGACATTAAACAAAGTACCTTAAATGGAGTGAAATACATACAAATGTTTGTGTTCATACATTTGTTTGCAGAAAAATGATTTAAAAAGAATTTGTAAGTTAATTTTTTTGTTAATACTTGATTTAGTTATTATATTTAACTTACTATATTATCTCAATCTATAATAACACATTATAAGAAGCATCAGTTGCATAAAATAAAAACCATAATATACGTTAGATTGTTAATTTCAAGACACTAAGACATCAACACATTAAACATAAAAAAACTAACAACCACCACACCATGGACAACACTACCAAAATACTCATGGCCCCCAAAACCCACCATACCACCAGAGACCTAGATAAGCAGTAGCTACACTATAATGACCATGCTAATGAACCATCTTTTGCGGTGAACACGGTGGTACGAATCGCGCACCATGGTTGCATTTTCATATTTGAATTATCAATATTGTGTGAGGAAGAATCAGTAATTCTTGTACTAGTGTACAGAAAGGATTGATAAATTCATCTTGTTGGAACTGTATATCTGCTGCTTGATTATCGTCGTTTTCCTCGGCATAACATTTGTAGTTAGAGTTGTTGGTTCTGTTGAAGATCGAATATTCCTTAGAGGTGGTATGTCTTGTTATTTAGAATTGTTAGTAGGAGAAGAAGACTTGTTGACACTTAAAGTACCTGCAGTGAAAAATTCATCGTATAGAGGACCGAATAGAAGATCCAACTCTTGTTGTGACAGAGCTATTGTATCTGCATAAGGAGAAACATTTTGTAGTTGGGGCGCGAGGCCAGAGTTGTCATAATCTAACGCCTTTTGTCGTTTGAGAATAAGGACTGAAGTGTTATTATCAACAAAAGTCTTAGACATCTCTTTGATCTTATCAAATCTAATATGTATGGATTCAAATATCAAACGGGTTCTCTTGTTTTAAACTCGATATCCATTAGACTGAGTGGAGTATCCTACCAGAATGCACGGATCCCTTTTTTCTTTCATCTTGTCAAGATTTTCACCATCTCTGGTTAAGTAACAGGTGTAACCAAAGATGTGAAGGTGTCTGATTGAGGGTTTTCTGTCATTGATGATGTGATATGTAGTTTTCTCATGTGCTGGGATTATAATTGATCTGTTTTGAGTATAGCATGCGGTTGCAATAGCTTCAGCCTAAAAGAACAAAGGAAGTTTAGAAGTTGAAAGCATCGTTCGAGCAGCCTCAACCAGAGAGTAAGGTTTTGTCTTTTGACAACGCCATTCTGTTTAAGTGTTTGAGGAGTAGATGTTTGAATCTCAATTCCTTCTTCTTTAAAATATGCATGGAGTGTCTTGTTTAAGAACTCTGTTCCTCTGTTAGTTCAAACAATAATCACTTGAGCTTGAAGATTGCGTTGAATCATCTTGAGAAAATCTTTTAGAACTGGTGTTTCATCGTTGGATCTTAGAAATAGAGTCCAAGTATATATAGAGTAGTCATCAACAATTACGAGAATGTATTTATTCCCATTGATACTTTCAATACGCATAGGACCGCATAAGTCCATATGAAGCAGATTTAGCCTTCCTTTCGAGCTTGGAACAACCTTAGTCTTGAATGAGCTCCTTTTTGCTTTACTCAGTTCACAAGAAGAACATAGTTGGTCCTTGACATATTTCAACTTAGGTAAACCAATCACGATATCCTTCTTTGAAAGCAGGTTGATATAGTCGAAGTTAAGATGAGAAAGTCTTCGATGTCATAACCATGCTTGAGTTGGTGAGGCTTTATCCATGAAACTGATTGGAGTTGATGAAGTGGTTTCTTGGAGAGAAATTATATAGAGATCAGATCCACGATTACAAGTGAGTAAATCGTTTCCCTAAAGATCTCTAACAAAACAAGTAGATTTCTATAAAGCAACCTCCAAATCTGCATCAAAAAATTGACTAACCAAGAAAAGATTGTGATTGAGGACTTCGACGTAATAAACCTTGTTGATCGTGATATTTTCTTGAACCAAATCTCCATAACCAATAATTGGAGCAAATTGATCTTTTCCAAAACGAACGGTGCCAGATATTTTTCAACAAAATTGCACAGCAGCTTTAGATTGCCCGTCATATGCTTTGTGCATCTAGAGTCAACAATGAATAGAATGAGTTGTAACATCCCGCTCTGATAAAGAGACCAAGAGTCACATTTTGGTGTCATATCAGAACATATAAATGCAAGCGGAAGACTTTATTAAATAAAAATACTAAGTCATGAAACAAAATGACTTCAAAAAGTATTAAATTTAACAAGGTCTAAATGAAAAGAGATCTATAAACGAAATATGTCTTAAACATAAATCCAAACAAGGGAATCTATCAAGGGTCAGTCCTCTAAGAGCTTCCTACTCTCAACACTTAAATCCTAGCTTCTCGCTTATTACCTGCCGTAGGAAAAGAAAACGCGGATGAGCTAATGCTCAGTGAACAGATATAATAATAATGAGGGAAAAAGACAAAAGAATGAATGAAACGAATCACGAGTATTTGCTAAACGAATATCATACAAAATACGAATCAAATAAATAAGAATCAAGAACAACAAAGGAATGCCCATGAGCTCAGATAAATGTCTAAACATGATACATGAATAGACCCTAAACAGATATAATCAAATAGTCACATATTCAAATGTACCCAGGTATGCATTCCATGATGTACCAAATTTGATATGTGGTGTATAGCACACACATAACCATTCACCTGAACTGAACTGAACAAAGTACATAGGATGCATCCATACGCTCCCTGTAAAACAAAGTCATATCCATATACCCAAGTACGATGACGAGTGTACATACATATGTAAGCTAATAATAATCAAAGTCCATCATTCAAAAAGGAACGCCGTAGACTAATCACACCGCCACATATAGTGTCATGCCATTGGTGCATCAATGACATGGTCATGGTACCTCCATGACTAGTTCAAATAGCTCGGGCAAAGATTTAAGCAAACTGAACAAGTTACCAATAATTCAATCAAGATAACGGAACCAATATCATATTCAAACAAAGATCAAAGGAATCGAATAGCAAACGAATATCAAGATAGCAAATATCAAACGAATCAAAGTAGCTAAAACAAATGAGGTGTCCTTGCAAAAAGGACGGAATCAAAGTAGCTAAATCTATGATTACATATTATTATCTATCTTATTTCATAAGTTTATTACTTAATCTTACCATTTAAAACACTTAAGGTAACTAAATTAGGGTTTTCCAAATTTCTAGAATCTGCCAATATTTTTAAGCAAGTTTCCCGATGTTAAGCAAGGTTCCCACATGTGTCTAGTATGTCTATGAATTTTGGTGGATTTTATTTCCATGTTTAAATACACTTACAACCCTTGTTACCAAAACTGACCCCGAAAGTGACCTGACAGAACCTTCGAAAAGTTGACGCGTAATTACCCTACTTAGACAACTCAAAAAAATATCAAAAAAATAATGGACGTAGCTAATATGATGTAGCTTTACGAGCTTAAAAATTAGAAACTTTCGGACAGAATCTGCAGTTTTGACACTTAATCTTATAAAAGATAAAAACCAACCTTCCCGACCTTCAAAAAATATAAACTCAACTTTTCTAGAAACTAGGCTCATTGAATTTAACTTTAGGCTCAAGAATCATGTCGAAACTCATGTTTATCACTGAGTTACACCTCGATGAACATGACCCAAAATTCTGCCCAGAAAGTTTTAAATATAAAAACCCTAACTTTCACCAATCAAAACAAACCCTAAGGTTTCTAATCTTGTAGTTTTCATTAAAAACATCATTAATGATTATCTAAGGTTTCGTAATATGTTTTTATGCCACATTAATTAGATTAAACATTATACAAATTAACAAGATCATCAACAGATGTTTTCCTTTTTATGATTTTATGTAAAAATTTATGTGAATCATGGAGACACAAAGAATGAATTCAAAAGAGACATGGGATACCTATGGAATCAAGATTGGAGAGGATCACAAGAACAAGAACACCAAAGAATCAAGAATCAACAATCACACAAAGCTTGCATAACTCTATCCAAATCACCAACTTCTTCTTGCAAATTTTATGGATGAACACAAGGTTTTGGAGTAAAATTTTTGAGAGAGAATGATGAGGGAGAGGGAGAGATCACGGCTGAATATATAGGAGAGGAGAGGGAGACAAAAATTCCTTATTATTTTAGAAGATTACAAAAGATTTGCCTTAATCCTTTTACACTTATTACTTAGAATAGGATTTGTAAAAAGTAAACAAAATAATTTCTAAATATATAGGGGGCCGGATTTTAATATATATATATATATCTTATTTTTTTTAAGACAATTACCTTATGATATGTATTTATATTACACAAATAATTATAACCCAAAGTTTTAATGTTAAAGACTTATTATTCAAACTTAGGTTATATTCAAAATGATAAAATAAAAAAGCAAACCAATTTTTTTGGGTTTTATAACTCTTCCCCTCTAAAAAGAAAATTTCGTCTTCAAAACTGAAATTAAAAGTGAAATCAAAATTGAAATAGGTAGATGAATTCAGGGCTATCCGGATCACCTAAGATGACATAATTGGTATGAAAAACGATAGTGGCAAGATGTTCAGTCAACCAACCCATGCCCATAATTTAATATCAAAATCATTCATATCCAAAGGAAACAGATTAGCAGAACAAATCTTATCATCAAATCAAAGCGGACAGTTCTGATATTCGTGGTCAATGATCACCAAACTTTTCATAGTTGTAGATAACGATAAGGTATAATTAAGTAGCATAGGGGAGATGCTAATGTGTTTAGCAAATGAAACAGAAAGCACAGAATGTGTTGCACCTGTATCAAATAAGACAAAACAACATGACTATTCTAGAATAGAGTTCCCGAAACGATACCTGAAGAGTTAGCCGCCTGATCCTTGGTCGAAGAAAATACTTGCCCCTTAGAAGCAAATAAAACAGCGAAGACAATTTAGAATTAAGATCAAAATATAAAAGGAAGCGATCATATCAAAAGGAAACCTAACGTCTACCCAATCCTCACATGTCATAACCTAGGTTCTATAGGGCGTAACCTAGTAGCTCTGATACCATAATTGTAACATCCCACTCCGATAAAGAGATCAAGAGTCACATTATGGTGTCATATCAGAACATATAAACATTAATGGTTGTGACAAAGAAAATCTTTTAATTGTTTTTCTTGATTTCATTTCTATGAATACATTATACAAACCCTAATTCTTGTAATGGGCTTGGATAAAAAGTATTATAAAAAGGCAGGCGATTCTCACACAAATACTAAAAAACAGCTATTTTTACAAAAACCATAACTTTCTAATGATGACCCGTAGCTTTTTACCCAGACTCATTACCAAGATTTGCCCTCTGACCAGAACGACAGTGAATGATGATGAAACTGCGCCTCGGCGCAATGCAGTTCTTAGCTTTAAAGTTCCTGATAAAAATCTGCTCACAACTAGGACAATGGATGATGAAGATGCGCCTGGGCTGAAGGCAGTTCTTACCTTCCAAGTTCCTGACGAAGTTGCACCTGAAGATGTCGATGTAAGTTAATCTTCTTTCACAAACATAGACAAGTTTTAGACCAACACTATATCCTTCATAATAAAATATAGCCTATGGACACTGTACTAATGTATGTTATCATTTGTCAAGTAGTGAGCTAACTTTTATAGGTCAAAATCGTAAGAAGTGGGCCAAAACTTCAAATTTTTAGAGAGTATTTTTTACTAGATATACAATTTTAACATAATATGATCGATTATCTAATATATGCGGAATATACTAACTTAACAATTGAAATTAATATCTCCAACTAATAGTTTTTATTACTTGGTATATACCAATTTGGTTTGATTTTTCATGGTATGAATTTGACTTGTTGGCCATGATAATCTATAGAACAAATGTCTAAATGATCAAGAAGAACAATGTAGTCCGGTTTCAGTAATGGATTTTCCAAGTGACAACCATACTAGCATGGACGATGAGGATGATGATTCTTCTACGTTCCATAATAGGCACATATATGTAGAAGGTTGCTCTTTCAACCTTTTTCATTTTTTTTACTTGGTAGCCAATGCATAAATAACTTATAGTATAAATATTTAGCAGAAAAAAAATTGATGCATAAGACTCGAAGATTGGAGAGTGTTCCATAACTTGAGCCAGTCAGGTTTGAAGAACGGATAGCTCAATTAGAATCCTCAACACAAACATGCCTTGAGCATGCCCAAGAAGATGATCAAGTCGAAAAGAAAGCAATGACATTAATTCGACTAATGAAATCAACGGTTTCTTCTCATCATTTTATGAAACATGAATCCGTGGAAAGCCTCTTGCTAGCGTTCTTCAAAGAGAAAATGATCAATGAACATGTTTTTGATTTTGAAATGTTACATGTAGCGAAAGATTGGATGGACGGACAAAAAATGTTTCTAGATTGGGGGTGTGAAGATGATAAAATAACTTGCATAAGGAGATGGAGAAGACATTTAGATGGTCTAAATATGGTGATGAATTGGAGAAAGAAAACCTGGTTTCGGAGCTAGAAGATGAGATATTTAGTTCTTTAGTCGACGATATTTTGCTAAACTTTTAAATGTAACTCTTGTGAAACTTTTGTGTCATATCCTCATATGCCATAAATGGTCTACATCTTGTAGAAGTCAATGTTTGCGGTATCAAATTATAGCATTGTATTGTAATATATTTGCTTTATACCTATGGGTTAAGATACAATTATTTCAAAAACTGTAAGATGGTTTGTATTAGCAGTTAGTCAATAAAATATTGCCTAGATGGTTTTTTTTCTATAGAGTTTTGTTCCATGCTGCAAATATTGTCATACACAAAGTTTTTGAAATCTGCATCTCACTGCGGCACATGTTGTGTATAGTGTTTTTCATTATAAAGCTCTCTTTGGTGGTGTTAGCCACGTTTTTGATATTTGAGTGAATATGCGTTTGGATAGAGTGTTTTTAATTATGAAATCCCATGTACTACTCCAAGAGTGCAGGGAAATGTAATTTACAAAGTGAAAATCAATATGTACAATTTATACAATCCATAGACAAATTCTAAACATTTCATTGAGACCTTCTTCCTTGCCACTTCATCTTTTTCTAAGACGTAATCCTAACAAAAAAGCTTTAGCTGTTGTGCATTGGTTCTGAAACACAATAAAGTTCATTATCATTTGCTCGAAGGAGATTAAATCCACACATTAAAGAGCTTGGTCAAGGTGTTTTAAATCAAATCATATAACGGTGCACAAATGTATTCCAATGCATAAAAATGATAAAATCATTGCAAGAACTTAGCAAATGGCAAAAAAGGAAAATTAAGACACTTGTAACTACAGATGATTAATTTTACTCTGTTAATTATGAATAATAGCACGATGAATCCAACGAATGGCTTGAGATTTAAACTAAGGATTAATGCGAGAATCGAAACTGATTTATAGTTTGAATTTGTTGAGTTTCACATAAGTAGGACATTGAGTTAGGGAATTATTGATAAACGAAAAGTAATCGGTCAAGTCATTATTGTACGAAAAGCAATGTTTTAAAAACCGGTTCAACCCGTTCGGTTTGACCGGTTGAACCGGGAACCGGAGTTACGATCGGTCCGTTGTGAGCCGGCTTTTCACTAAAACTCAAACGGGGTTTAACCGCATGGTTTTGTTCGAGCCGGGTCAAACCGCCAGAACAAAACTGACCGGTTCCACAAGTATCAAAGGAAAAGAAAGAGAACAGTGTAACATTAGATTATGTCAACAGATTTGTTGGATGTATAACTAAAGGCATAGTTAGTAGTTGAGATATTTTACATTGATGTTGGTTGAAGATGATACAAAAATGGTTGGGGACCTTGGGTGATGATGGGTAACAAATGAGAAATATAAAAAGGGTGATGATCGGTGACAAATAAGAAATATAAAAAGGTGTGTGGTATACTGTATGATAGCTTGTTGAGTACTTGTGAGTTTGGATAGTGCTCATTGAAAAAGAGCTCCTAGAATATTCAAATAAAAGTATTTTATGTGGTTTTTTCTATCATTCATGTCTATTACTCTGTAGTTTGATATTAGTTTCTTACTATTATTAACCAAGAATCCTTTACGTTTGTCTTTTTAAGACTCGGTAATTTTTCCTTTGTTTCTTAAACCGGGTTGACCTGGCGGTTTAATTAACCGGTTGAACCGGTATCGCGGTGAACTGGTGACTCGACCGGGTCAATTAAAAACTTGGATCTTTAAAAATTCAGGAATGTAAACAATATTTCTGATGAAGTAAATTTTAGCTTGGGGTTTAACACGTACAAAAAAGCAGGTGGGGAATCTATGGACTCGGATCATTGTAGAGAGTCTGAAGGTTCTCGGAAAGGTGTTTCTATATTAATGTTGATGGATGAATTGGTTAAGGTGGGACAAACTATGGGGTATAATATGGACGGGTGAATGAAGAATATTGAAGAGATCATTGAATTACAAGGAGTGGATGGTGTTTTCCGATGAATATGTTGTCTTTAAATATCCAAGGTTTTAACCCAAAGGCTAAAAAAGATTGGGTAAAGGAGTTGTGTGTCTCTAACAAGGTGAATTTTCTTACGTTGCAAGAAACTAAAATGGAGTCTATTGATTTGTTTGAAATCAAAAGATGCTGGGGTAATTTTGCGTTTGATTATGTGCATAGTGCCTCGGTTGGTAAATCAGGTGGGATTTTATGTGTTTGGGATCCTAATGCGTTTAAGAAACTAAATTCAACGGCTTCAGATTATTTTGTTATGATTCAAGGAAATTGGGTGTCTAATGGCAAATTACTTCTTATTATTTCGGTGTATGCCCCGCAAGAGTTGTCAGAAAAGAAAAGTCTATGGGATTATTTATGTCACGTCATTGATAATTGGAAAGGTTCAGTGATTATCATGGGTGATTTTAATGAGGTCCGTAATAAAAATGAGAGATTTGGAACTATTTTCAACGTGCATGGGGCGAATGCTTTTAACTCTTTTATCTCAATGGCGAATTTAGAGGAGGTTCCACTTGGTGGATGTTCTTTTACATGGTGTCACAGATCTGCTTCAAAGATGAGTAAGCTTGATAGATTCCTCATGTCCGAAAGCTTACTGAGTGAGTGTCCTAATTTATCAGCCATCACCCTAGATAGATTTTTATCAGACCACCGTCCTATATTATTACGTGAATCTACTCATGACTATGGACCTATTCCGTTTCGGTTTTTTCATTATTGGCTGGAAATGGAGGGTTTTGAGAACTTTGTTAATGAGGTGTGGCGTGAAGCTCCGGTAGATAATTCTAATGCTATGATCAACATGATGAACAAGTTGAAATATCTAAAAAAGAAGATACGTGTTTGGAATGGCATGAGACAAAGTCCGAAAACTCGAAAACATGTGCTGAAACAGGAGCTCGCTGATTTGGAGATGATCATTGACAAAGGAGATGCGTCGTCTGATACTTTGCATAAACGTGCGGAGGTTGTAAAATCGATTCAAGAGGTGGATAAATTGTGTGCAATGGAGGCGTCTCAAAAAGCAAAAATCAAATGGGCAATTGAAGGCGACGAGAACTCAAAATATTACCATGGTATTCTTAATAAGAAACGAAACCAACTTTCTATACGAGGGGTTCTGGTGGAAGGAGATTGGGTGGAAAATCCTAATATGGTTAAAAATGAGTTCCTTAATCATTTCAAGAATCGTTTTGATAGACCTAAATCTGTTCGGCCGATGCTTAATATGGAGTTTCCTCATCATCTGAATTCAATGCAACAACTGGATTTGGAAGCCGAAGTGTCAAATGAAGAGATTAAAAAGGCGGTTTGGGATTGTGGTGTTGATAAATCTCCGGGGCCGGATGGATTCACATTTGGTTTTTATAAAAGGTTTTGGAGTTTAATAGAAAAAGATGTGTTGGCGGCGGTGAAATATTTCTTTCATTACAGTCGCATTCCAAAAGGGTGTAATTCATCTTTCATAGCGTTGATTCCGAAGACTCCCGAAGCAAAAATGGTGAAGGATTTCAGACCGATTAGTCTTATTGGGAGCCTTTATAAAATAATTGCCAAAATTTTGGCTAATCGTCTTGTGGTGGTGCTTGGAGATATTGTTAATGAGGTGCAATCGGCTTTTGTTGCGGATAGGCAAATTCTTGACGGACCATTTATACTTAATGAGGTTTTGCAGTGGTGTAAGTTGAAGAAAAAACATTCATTTATTCTAAAAATTGACTTTGAAAAGGCTTATGATTCTGTTCGGTGGGATTACCTTGATGATGTCTTAAGAAAATTTGGTTTTGGTGAAAAATGGTGTGGTTGGATTCAAGAATGTCTTCGATCTTCTTGGGGATCGGTTTTAGTGAATGGAAGCCCTACGGAGGAATTTCAGTTTTTTAAGGGCCTTAAACAAGGTGATCCTCTTTCTCCGTTTATTTTTATTTTGGTTATGGAGAGTCTTCACATTTCTTTTAAAAGAGTTGTGGATGCGGGCATGTTTAAAAAATCAACATGTACAATTTATACAATCCATAGACGAATTCTAAACATTTCATATTCAGTTTTCATTCATATTGCCAGCCATGATATTCAATACTTTCCTTAATTTTTCATTCAGTTTTATTCGTATAGTGCAAGCTGTGTGATTGAGATTGAGATGAAGCTGTGTCAACATTAAATCCTTAGCATATATACTTTCAACTTTTCAAGTTTCAACATTCAAGGTCAACATTCACTAATAGTTTATACAGGAATTTTAATTATTCAATATTGCCTAAGTATAGATTCAACTTTTATAATTAAAGGTTGTGACAAGAAAAACTTAAATTGTTTTTCTATTTTGTTCTATAATAACAGTTCAACAAGACCCTGATTCTTGAATTGGGGCTTGGTTAAAAAGTAATTATAAAATGGCAGGCGATCTCACACAAATACTAAAAAACAAGCTATTTTTTACAAAAACCCGAACTTTCCGATGACGACCCTAGCTTATACCCATGCACATATAACCAAGATATAGCCCTCTGCACGCAAAAACCAGGACGACAGAGGATGATGATGAAATATGCGCCTCGCGCAATGCAGTTCTTAGCTTTAAAAGTTCCATGGATAAAAATGGGCTCACAACCATTGACAATTGATGAAGGAAGATCTCCATCGGCTGAAGGCAGTTCTTACCTTCCAAGTTCCTGATGAAGTTGCACATGAAGATGTCGATGTAAGTTAGTCTTCTTTCACAAACACATACAAGTTTTGGACCAACACTATATCCTTCATAATAAAATATAGCCTATGGACACTGTACTAATGTATGTTATCATTTGTCAAGTAGTGAGCTAACTTTTATAGGTAAAAATCATACGAAGGGCCAAAACTTCAAATTTAGAGAGTATTTTTTAACTAGATACACAATTTTTCAATTATATGCGTAATATACTAACTTAACAATTTGACTTAATTCTCACTAATAGTTTTTTATTACTTGGTATATACCAATTTGGTTTGATTTCACATGGTATGAATTTGACTTGTTGGCCATGATAATCTATAGAACAAATGTCTAAATGATAAAGAAATTACAAAGATATTAAATGCGGGTTTTTAAAATTGTGTATCTCGTGTGAAAGATACTCGTCTTGCTATTGATGATTTGGTGCTTCCCTCTCATTCTGAACGACTAGGTGGGTTTAAGTTTTAATTCCACTAAGATTAATGTGTTTATGTGGCAGATGCTCGTCGGGTGTTTTGCCTACTAGATACAATTCTGGTCCAAAAAGGATGTTTATTTTGGATCCACTTCCTTGCCCGGATTGTTTTTCGGATTAAGAGGATGTCGAACATTCGTTTATTTTCGTGTTCTCTATCTCAGAGTTTTTGCATTCGTGTTTGCCGTTGTAGTGTGGGAGATCGATTTCTAGCTTTGGCGTTCTTCTCAGAATGGGACGCGTGGTTCCTTCTATTCGTACCTTCCGGGTTCAGTTAAAGGTTTTTTGGAAGGATCTTCTACTGCTTGTGGTTTATTTGGGGATTTTTCGGAATCGTTCCACTTTTGATGTTAATAAACCGACCTAGACATCCTTTTTGAGCAATATAGTCTTTCCTCCTTTATTTGGTGTAATAGTAGTGTATGTTAGGAAGTTCTCATAGGAATTATTGACTTAAAACACCGCATTTTAATATCTTTTGTAATTTCTTTTCTAGCTCCTTTGCGGCAATTTAGTCATAACAGACAAGTTTATTGAATCTGCGTTCGCTCGAGCACATGTTGTGTATAGTGTTTTTCATTATAAAGCTCTCTTTGTTGGTGTTAGCCACGTTTTTTATATTTGAGTGAATATGCGTTTGGATAGAGTGTTTTTAATTATGAAATCCCATGTACTACTCCAAGAGTGCAGGGCAATGTAATTTACAAAGTGAAAATCAACATGTACAATTTATACAATCCATAGACGAATTCTAAACATTTCATTCAGATCTTTTTCCTTTCCACTTCATCTTTCTCTAAGGCATAATCCCAACAAAAAGCTTTAGCTGTTGTGCATTGGTTCTGAAACACAATAAAGTTCGTTATTATTTGCTAGAAGGAGACTAAGGTTTACAGACATTAAATAGCTGGGTCAAGAATGTTAAAAAATCAAATCATATAACAGTGCACAAATGTATTCCAATGAATAAAAATGTAAAATCATTGCAAGAACTTTGCAAATGGTAAAAAAGGAAAATTAAGACACTTGTAACTAGATGATTAATTTTACTCTGTTAATTATGAATAATAGCATGATGAATCCAACGAATGGCTTGAGATTTAAACTGAGGATTGACGCGAGAATCAAAACTGATTTATAGTTTGAATTTGTTGAGTTTCACATAAGTAGGACATTGAGTTAGGGCATTGTTGATAAACAAAAAGTAATCAGTCAAGTCATTATTGTACGAAAAGTAGTGTTTTAAAAACCGGTTCAACCCGGCCGGTTTGACCGGTTGAACCAGGAACCGGAGTTACGACCGGTTTGTTGTGAGCCAGCTTTTCACTAAAACTCAAACGGGGTTGAACCGCTAGGTTTTGGTCGACCTTGGTCAAACCGCCAGACCAAATCCGGCCGGTTCCACATTTATCAAAGGAAAAGAAAGAGAACAGTGTAACATTAGATTATGTCACCGGATTTGTTGGATGTATAACTAAACCTTGGCATAGTTAGTAGTTGAGATATTTTACATTGATGTTGGTTGAAGATGATACAAAAGTGGTTGGGGACCTAGGGTGATGATGGGTGACAAATGAGAAATATAAAAAGGTGTGTGGTATACTGTATGATAGCTTGTTGAGTACTTGTGAGTTTGGATAGTGCTCATTGAAATGAGCTCCTAGAATATTCAAATAAAAGTATTTTATGTGGTTTTTCGATCATCCATATCTATTACTCCGTAGTTTGATATTAGTTTCTTACTATTATTAACCAAGAATCATTTACGTTTGTCTTTTTAAGACTCGGTAATTTTTCCTTTGTTTCTTAAACCGGGTTGACCTCGCGGTTTAATTAACCGGTTGAACCGGTAACGCGGTGAACCGGTGACTCGACGGGGTCAATTAAAAACCCGAGTTTTAAAACATTGACGAAAAGTGACCAAGGTGAGGTCGTTGCATTCTAAATTTGGTGTGGTGTCATCCTCTTGTATGAAAATAAGATTAGAAAGTTTAGTCCAAAGATGTTGCCAATGTTTGGAGATGGTAATGGTTGTTCTAATAAACCCTTATTATTATTAAAAGTAATTAATGTTCCTATTAATTATTTATCAAAAATAAACCTGTATTCAAATAACCTTATAAAAGTTGTAACAAAATAACATATAAACACTGTAAAAACAACATTTAAAAATGTAGAAACATTTTAAAAGCTGTAAAAAGTAGCATAGAAAAGCTTCCATAAACTTGCAATCTACATGGGTTAGTGTTGGTTGCTTCCATAAACTTGCAATATGTAGGAAGTGTTTATAATTCTTCCAATAATAAATAATCATCGACTACATAATGTATGTAAAAAGATGTTATAATTCAAATAATCAAGCAACATATCATTAACAATAAAACATAAGCCACTCTTATGTTTAATATTCATCTATGAAGATCTAACATACATGTTTCAGAAGGCTATAATGCCCATCAGACATATGATAAACCAATACATAAAACATTCCGAATGAGTTTGTCTATTCAAAAGAAAATGTCAAAACTAGAGAGTTTACATGTAAAGCAACTGCAATCCAAATCCAAAGCTTAGAACAAAATTTATCTCTTTTTAAAGACGAACCTCATTACTGAAAAATTTGATTTCAATTGTATAACGCGGAATAAAAACAAATTATAGTGAAATGAATTAATCAACAAAGCCCACTAAAATTTCAAAAGTTAATGCAAAATAAAAAAAAGTAATTGAGTTGAATTTCAATGTATATTCGCAAAGAAGAATAAATAAACATAAAACAGGTATCTATATCTATATTTTTCTATAAACACAGTTTTTTCTGCCATAAACTAAAGTTTTTCTAAAAATAAAGTTTATCATCGTGTTACCATGGATTTGTAAATACCAATGTTTGGAAACCCAGCTCAACCCGACAGGTCGAACCGGTTTCGGTCGAAAAAGTGGATCAAATTAAACCAGGTTTCATATTTTTGAAACCCGGTTAGACTGGCGGGGTTTGGAGTGACCCGGGTCAACCCGGTTCTCGAGACCCGGCCGATCTTCGGTTTTTCTGTGTTTTTTATAAATAAAGCATGTTAATTGTATATATTTGTGACATAATTTTATTTTTACATGTTATATTTGTTAATAAATAGTTTTTATGCTTTAAAATTAAATACCCCAATAATATTATTCCTAAAATAACCCATTTGTACAATACTCTAATGCACCTAAATAATAAACCATTTCCGGATGAGTATGTCAAATAAGATAAGTCAAATAACAGTTTTAGTACGCATTAAATGTAATAATGGGTATCATTAGTCAATTACAGAATGTTTGAACCAATCTATTCAATGGCATAGCTCCTTCTACTAAGAGCATCCATTATGGTAGACCTTTTAAAAGGTATAAACATTTATAAAATCATTAATTTACAAAGCTTTTGATATTATAAACCTTGTTGCACTATGGATAAACCTTTTCTAGTTTTTTAAAATGGTTTATAATTACACATGCATTAAATTATGAAAATGTCCAAGATCTTAGACCTCTTCATTCCACATGGATATAAAACATTAACTTACTATGGTTAAAACAAAGTACAAACGTTTTCATGTGTTTTAAACCATTTCTTGAAATGACCATAGTGGATGCCCTAATAATTCTTCTATACGCCTCTTCATAACATCCATATACATTGATGTTTTTATGTCATAAAAACTTTCTAAAAACCATTCGAAATCAGTTACAATAACACCAATTTAAATCTGCTATCGATTAAAAACAAATACACAAACAACCATTTAATCGTACACCGTCTTTTCATCCTCTACTTTTGCAATTATTTTTTCTCTTTTCACATGTTGTTGTGATGTGGATATAGGTTCAACTGATTTTATTCTTATTTTTTATTTTGCAGGATCCACATGTCAATCTACAATGATTCGACCCAATAATTTATGTAAGTTTCATTTGTATTGAAATCCATTTGATTTATATTAATGCCGATTATTTTTATGTTTATGATGTAAACCTTCAAATTGATTATTTTTATGTTTATTGCCTATTATTTTATATATTTGATTTGATTTTATGATATTGCCAATTACGTTATTATCCTGACAAAACTCTAAAATTAAAATTTGGGAAAAACTGTTTTTTCGAGTTGATGATAAAGTGTTTATATTAATTGGTTATTGCAACATAATTTTTATTTGGTTTAGAATGGTTGATGCAGGGGAACAATGGACAAAAAGATGAAAAAAGACGAGCAGGAATCTCATATTTCATAATTTGCTTAAAAGGTAAATCGTTTATATCTTCCATTGGAATTTTCCATATTTGATATGTTCAAGAGGTTAAAACATGGAAATGTCGGATGGTTTGGTATACTGGTCATATATTTCACTTATAACAGTTTGTTTTCGAATTGAAAATAATAATATAATGTTGTCAAATTGGATTCACGGGGTGCGTAACTGCGCAGTTTTAAAGTGACGTCGATATTCATGTGAGGTGTAATGTTCCATTGTTCATTATATAGTTTTTTATTGTTGTTGTTTATTGCTATACTTTATTTGGGTTGCATTTGATTTCAAGAATTAGGAATTTTGTGTTGGTGTATATGATTCTCTTTGTTCTTGATCATGGCTTGCTAAACAAGACCTGATAACATGAGGTTCATCAGGTTTGTTTCCTATTGGTTTTTATAGAAAACCTTTTTTAGAGGGTGTTTGGGATTGGTTATCTGCTATGTTTGTGTAAAAAGGAACTTATAATAAGTAGATTAAATGAATCCTAATTTCTAAACACCCCTTAATATGCATATAAAGTGTTGTGTTATTAATGTTATTTCATGTTTCAAATAAAATAAAGATTGAAGGTTTGGTTTTTGATGGGTGAAAATGGACAGGATAGGCACATTGTGTAACATGTATATTGAACACAAACTAATTTGAAGTTGATAGCCTGTTTCACATATATAAGGTATCTTTCCCTTTTTTTGCATAACATGTTACTTTGTGATTAGATATAAAACATCATTTAATGTGTTTCTATAGCAGGTTACAATTTATAAAACCAAATAATCATTACGTATATAAGTTAAGGGAATTCTTGAATTTTGATTTGATCATTTAGTACATAAGTTAGCTGCAAAATGTTCTCATTAAAATACAACTAAGACATAGAAAACATGATTCATAAAGGCATAAAGCTGATGTAGTGATCATAGGAGTGTGTTGGTATGGTTGTCCAAAGATGGTATAGAAAGAGAGCTTATCTTAGAAAGTGTGCAAATGACCATGGTACATTATAACTGAACCTTTGCTCGAACATATCAAGGACTAAGTTTTAACATTCAAATTCTTGATTATTTTGTTCTTTGATTTGTAGATGTTTGAATATATGTCCTTTTCTAAAACATTTGATGCATTTTTTAACAAAATTTTGTTGATAAATCAGGGATACATGCAACAATTAGAGGAGATGTATGGGAATTTCTACTCGGTTGTTTTGATCCTAAAAGTACATTTGAGGAGCAGAAAGAGAGACAACTAACTCGAAGGTAGTTAATATTTACCATTTGGGTTGAAAGGTATCTTTTTAGTATGGTTGGGCCAGGTCGACCCACAAACACTCTTTACCCATTTTTTGTTTCTTACATTATTTGATTTAATGAAAGTTTAAGAGCGATTTTTGTTTCTCTCCCTGTTTGTATTTAAATGATACGTAGTATTACTTTGTATTTTCTTATATGAATTGATCATGTTTTAACCTCCATTTTAACAATTTTTTTATCTGCAGTTCAGCTCATGAATTAGTGTTTCTTTTTTGGAGCTAAATGAGGCGGTTGAGTAGCTTGAGACCAAGTTGATCCACTCTTAAGCAAGGTATATATTTGTTCTTTAAATACTCGATTCAATCTATATAGTCTAACATTTCAAGATTTTGCTTGCACATCAGAGTTAGTAATATAGTTATGTGTAGACTAAAGTGGTATGGAATTACATTGTGGAGAAAAGGATATAAACCTTTTGAGGTGTCATCACCATATTTTAAGTACAAACACTGCTTATGCGCTTAATTTTAGCTGATTAACTACAACTAATAAGAGGTTGTTTGGGGTAACATATATGTTCTAATTTTTTGCATCTGCACTTATTCGATAGCTAAAGTAACTACAGGTAAAAAGGTGCATTTGGGGTTACATATGTTTGTTTGGGGTTACATATATTTTCTAATTTTCTGCTTCTTCATATATTTGTTAGCTAAAGTAACTATAGTTAAAAAGGATTGTTTGGGGTTACATATATTCTCTACTTTTTTGCACTTATTTGCTGCTTCACTTATTGCATATGTGCTTGCAGGATTTTACAGATCAAGGGAAGAAACATGGTGTATCACTTAATGGTTTGGTGTTATTACCATGTTTTTAGATTTGTCCTTTTTAAGTGATTCCAAGTTACATGTTATGCTGCCAGTGACTGTCTTATTCTATTTAAAGGGAAACAAAACAAACTTCCGGATATGAGAAAGTAACAAGTGACTTAGAATTGGGATGGGTAGATACAAGTTTTATTAATTTAAAAGAGTCACAAACATGTAATCTCAGCCACGATAAAATATGCAATGTGGTCGAATTTGAAGCCACCAAAGTTTTATGGCATATAGTAAGTAAACAAGTGTACCAACTCTATACCAGCTTAAATTGGAAACCTCTTTTTAAACAAGTTATAACCTTAAGGTTGGTTGATGGTGGTGAGTGGTGACATAGGAAACATTAAAAAGAAGATAAATCGGCTCGGGATCAAGATTTGTAATAATTTTTGAAACTTGGTAGTCTAAGATCTGTGAGCTAAATTGCTATTTATTGTTAAAGCCATAAGCTTTAGTAGGCTGAGTGTGGATTATAACTAACTGTAAACAATTATTGTTAGCAAAAAAACAAGAACAACAAAAGATCCACTAATGTTTTCTTTGCTTATTATTTAAATATAATCCTGATAGTTCTATAAGTATGGGCTATATAAGTATATGTATTATTATCTCCTTTACGATTCTTCTAACATAATTTTTACATGGGTTACTGTTAGGCAGATGGGACGTAACAGATGAGTATCTTCATGGAGCTGACAAAGAAGGTTTACTTTGTAGTATTTCAGAAAGTAATGCTTCATTTGATATTGTTAGCCTCAAAATATTGAGTCAAACATGAAGTTCGTTCATTATGTATTTTAGTCTTGGTCAATCAATTAGTTAACGTTGTAATAGAATATTATCGAGAATCGGGCTCGATAGTTAATCTAATATTGTATATGTTTCGGGTTTAATCCCAAGCAAAACCCGAGCCCGGGTCCTAGTTAAATATCCCGCGCATCACTTTTAAGTGTCGGGGTATATAAGGAACTTTTCCACTTGGAAAAGTAAGTTGTTCAAAATATCTAAAAATATCTTTTCCTTTTCTCTCTCAATTCTCTCTCTAGTTTCTCTCTCTAGAACAACTCTCTCTTTCTCATTTCTAGTTCCGATTTCGTGATCGATTGTATGAAGTGAATTGTTAACGGGATCCTACAGATATGGATGTTGCAAAGATTCTTTGAGCAATGAGAATGAAAGACAAATTTTTGGTTGGTGAGAAAATTGCATTATCAAAACAAGATTTGATAGCTCCACTTGCTGCTGCTGGTATAGATTCATATACACGAGCATATCCTTTTGTTGTCAAGCTTCATGTGTTACAAGAACGGGAGGATTTTCATTCTATCCTTAATGGTGAATCGTTTTTAGAGAAGTCGTGTATTTCTCAACCAGAGTTTTTAAATGTGACAGAGAACTGGGAAGATCGGCTTAGAATTACCCAACCATCTCTTAGAACAAGAGAACCATTATTGGCTTTCTAAAGACTGGTTTTTGGTGCTAATGGTCTTAATTCTCAGGTTGGAAACTGTGGGATACAGTATGCTAAACTTTGTCGTTCAGCTGGTCATTATGAGACAGCTAATCGAGCAATTTTGGAAGCTAATGCATCAGGTGCAGCTAATGCTCAAAGAAGAATATCAAAAAGATTATAAAAGATTAAGGTGTTTGGGATTGAGGCAGATACCTGCATTTGTCAATGGTAGGGGTTGCAAAATGACCCAAGCGGGACATAACATATAGTATGATTTAATGATTTAAATGTAATAAGACAAATGGAAAATTACATTGGTAGTTTATGCATATAACGCTTGCTCATATGCTGTCTTTTATAAAATGAGTCAAGTATTTACTTACGCTTATCATATTTTTATTTGCAGTCAATTACCATCTAGTGCTTTCAAGCACTTAAGTTTTTACATGGTGTTGGGCTTATATACATTGAGATATGAAGCATGAGAATATTTCGTTGAAAAGCTCAATAAATAAAAGCCACAGGCAAACGGTGTCGAAGGTTGAGTTGTTTTTGCAATGACATGTTTTCTCTCATGGTCAAAAAGTGTATGCGGATGTATCAAGAGCATAAATGGCTTGATTATTACTTTGTTGCGACCATTATTTTTCTTTCACAGTCAAGTGTGCCTTGATGTATCAAAAAGTAAAGAGAAATAATGGGTTGAAGTTACTATGCTACGACAAAAATGAAAAATACACTAATAAAGCAAACATTGTTGCTAATAAAAAAAAGTACTTTACAAACATTCATAATTCCAGTTGAGTTTATTTCATTTTATTTGTTGAATACAATTTTTGTTAAACTAATACATGTATTTCATTTTGGGTGTTTAGTTTTTTCATCACAATCTACTTTTACTTATATGTTGTATCGACAATTAGATGTTCACACAATGGACATTGGATATTAACTTGATTAGTGCTCATAAACGTAATTTGCTATTCAAGACCATCAAAGTTGAAGACCAAACTGCATGGACGTTTATTATTATAATTGTTACAAACTTAAATGTTTATCAAATAATTCACGTATTTTTTAATTATTTCTTTCATATATTAACGGAACATGTTTACGTTCGATTATTTCTTTCATATATATATATATCTTATTTCTTACAAAAATAGTTCTTTAAAAATACCCCGTGAGTCTACGGGTCTTTAAGCTAGTTAACAATAAAATGTAAACCACTCTTATGTCTAATATTCATCTATGAAGATCTAACATACATGTTTTAGAAGGCTATAATGCCAATCAGACATAAACCAATACATGAAACATTCCACTTCGCTCTCCTTATCTCTTGCCATTTAGCTCGTCAATTAATGTGCAAGGTTGCTCGTTGGTGGGATCTTGTGGTTCCTGATCTTAATTCGTATAGTGTTTAGCTTGGTTGGTTCAATAACATTCGCTTATCCAAGCGCATTAAGGATATTTTGGAAGGCGCGTGCTATGTTATGTGGTGGGTCATCTGAAGGTATCGCAATCAGATTTTGTTTGGGACTAATCCTCCTTGGTTGGTTCAACAAAGCCCACTGAAATTTCAAAAGTTAATGCAAAATAAAAAAAAAGTAATTGAGTTGAATTTCAACGTATAGTCGCAAAGAAGAATAAATAAATGTAAAACAGGTATCTATATCTAGTGGAATTTTTTTGCAGAACCACTTTTTTTGTACAGAACCTATAGAACCAGCATTTTTATTCCTAATAATGCATGATGTACATCATATCAATGCAAGATGTCATTTTTTGTAAATATACACTACTTATTTTAGAAAAAAATAAATAAAGAAAGGGCAATTGAGGTATTTTGTACCTCTTTTCCTCTCAACCGCCAAAACCTCACAAAGATACCACGCTAATCATAAATTTTTCACTTTGGTTAGCCATCTCTCCCTCCCTCTGCATTGAAATCGATTCAATGTTCGTATATTGTTAGAGATTGTGTGAAAAGGTAAACCTTTTTAAAAAAACTAAACCACTGATGGATATTTTTTTTATTAATTTTCCAACAGATTTAATGAAGAAAAAAATAGAGGAAGCAATCATGTAAGTTTTAATGTTTGACTTTTACTTTTATACGAGTATTGGTTTTCTACAGTCAATGGATAACAAATTAAATTTGAAATTTTGTTTGTATTGTTGAAAGTAAAAATCTTCAATTGTTGATTTATATAAATCATAAATTAAAGTCAATTGTATACATCGAATCATGGCATCCTTTTAATTAATCCATTAGGTTGATTGTTCATCATCCCGTAATTAATTTTGTATTTATATTTGTGACTAATTATGATTATGTCTTTCGGATGATTGTTTCTTAATTAATTTTGCATTTATATTTGTTATTAATTGTGATTATGTTTTTGACCAAAACATGACAATAGTGCACATGATGGAGATTGGGATTTTGTCAGGTGATGATGAAGCTTTCAAATTATCAAGTGTTTTACTGAGGTAGAGCCACGTAGGATAACCTTTTATCGTTTAGTGGCATTCCCCTGACGACATTTGTCGTCGGGGATAAGTTTGTCACCCGTCAACCTTTTTCTTGTAGTGTCTCTCGGTGCACGAGTCCTTGTTCCAAATCAATACAACGGCGTACATGATTATTGGCCCATCTTAATTTATGATACCATTGTTGTTTAGAAGATATTCAATTGTATTATGTCCCACAAATTTTAACAGTTGAACAATTCGTCCATTGCTTTTATATTTAATTGAACCGAATAAAACGTGACAAGTCTCGAGGTACAACCGGCATGTTTTGCCAAAATTTGTCTATCTGGATTTCAAGATAAAGTGCTTCAAAACTGCAAAAAGTGATAGCATTTTTATCGTAGGCTGCACCTTAATAATGGTATGATTTTTGACTACTTTCCATTGCTTATAATATTGTTTGTTACTTAAATATTTGGTCATAAGCTAGTCTCGATTGTTGTAACAAAACTGATTCTATTTTGATGGCGTTTAGGTGTTATGACTATAGATTCGTTTGGTTGTTATGAGTCACGAATAATATTCGGTCACATATATGTTTTTGTTTAAGTGTTATTTTATTAACTAGTCTTACAATTAATTTAACATGACATAATTTGATATACCTAGTTCTTTCTTTCTTTGTTTTATTTATTTTGTTTGAGTGGGGATGGCTCAATCATAGGAAACATGGTGTGTGGTAGAGATGATCAACAAATGCACTTGTGATTTTAGAAGTCGTGCACATATGTTCCTGAGGCGTGCATATATGTTCTTGGAATGGCGTTCATATGTTTTAAAAAATTTGATGAGAAAAATAAAGCGTGCATATATGTTCTTTTGAAGAGTGCACCTATATTTTTGGATGACAAGCACATCTTTAATTAACAAGACACATTTGTATTTAAATTTTAGAGTTTACATGTATATATTTATGTTTTTTTTGTCATAAATTTTAAAGATTAAAAACTATAAACTATAAACATATGTGCCATTACCATTTAAAAAAATTAGTTTGATGTCTAAACAATTCTACGCAAGAAAAGTACCTAAATTTAAAATATTAAAAAAAAACATATATGCACCTTAATTTCTGAAAAATATATACTAAAAAAAGTATAAAAATATAGTTCCGAAAATCAAGGAAAATAAAAAACGTTTTTAAAATAGAAAAATTAAAATGTGTTTTGACTATTATACCCTTTTGAATTAAGAAAAAAAATTAATAATATACTCAATTCCTATTGGATCAAAGTAGTTATGTAGGTTCTGTACAAAAAAGCGGTTCTGTAAAGAACGGTCCTTAGTGGCATTTTCTTTGCAGAACCACTTTTTTTTATAGAACCTACAGAACGAGCTTTTTCACTCATACTAATGCATGATGTACATCATATCAATGCAAGATGACATTTTTGTAAGTATATACTACTTATTTTAGAAAAAAAAATAAAGAAAGGGCAAATAAGATATTTTGGTTCTCTATAAAAATAGGTGAAAGTTAAAATAATTATATTTTCATATAAACCGTCGTTTGTTTTTTTCTCCTACTTTATTCTAGATCTACTACGACCGTCATTTTTTCTCATCTATAATTATGTTTACTTGTTAAGACGTAATTCTAAAATCCTTGAATTAATCAATGACTTATAACATAAAGTATGTAGTAACATTGTTATGTCTTATTGTTAACACATAAAAATAAGGTCCTTGAATGATTCAACGACATATAATGTATTTGACATGTTTTATTTTCTTGTAAACACATGATCAAAGAATTCTTGAACCGTTTTGTCTTCTTGTGAACACAAGAACATGGAGTTAACGTACTTATTCAAGAAATATATATTATAGCATGCACTTGGTTGTTAAATACTCTTTATTCAATTTGGCTCGACCCAATTGGTGAGTATTTGATCCAAAGAGAATTAAGTTATCTAGGGAATTCTGATGGAGTGTCACAATTCCAATACTCATAGAATACCACAATATTGTGGTATGTCTATTGTGTTGAAACAAAATATATTTATATTGGTTGATTTCAGATAACTTTAACTGCTTTTCCTCCAAAATCGATCAAGGTTAGAAATTTGCGTGTGTCATGGATACAATTAATATAGTTCCAACCTAAAAGGTATTCAAAAAATTATCTATTTATAGATTAGTGATGAATCCCATTATGTCTTGATTAAAGTTCTAAAATTTGTTAATATCTTATGAAGCATATTATTAACAAGCTAGAGATGAGAACTGTAAAATATATTTTGTTGTCCCAATTAAGAATAATTTATTATTGCTTAAATATTTAGTGTTTAGAAAAGAATCTCTTCTTACAAAAGTAAGTGGGAGCATCTAAAAATCTTAAAGATATTCAAGAACAAAATACATAACCTTCTGAATTCACTTGCTCTTGTCATACTAAGGTTAAGCATAAAAATGTCGAACCAGAGTATAATGTAACTCTCATTCATAAATCCGTAAGGATGCCTCATCAATGGAGTGATATTTTTATATCAATACTGAGGAATATTAGTTAAAGGGTCATAATAAACCTATTAACTAATAAAATGAATTATCACATCTTGGATCTGATAAATATCTTAGAGATATGAATGATAAGATGTAGTCCTTAAAAGACAATCAATGTTTTAAGATTGATTGATCTTTCACCAAAAAGTAAAATGTGAGGTGAGAATGAGTTTTTTTTAAGAAAGGCTCATAAGGACAAGATTGTATACATATTAATGCCTGAAGACAAGAGTTTTTAATCTTACTTGCTCTTCCACACGCATTAATTATATAAAGATAACTAATTGTCATACAGGTTTCCTTGAATCTATCATATGGGAATTAAGGATCATAACTCTTTCCTTAATGATTACCTTGCGAGGACGATGTGTAATCAAAAGGGGGTTATGAGTCTATATTTGAAAGATGACAATTAAGTTTTACAACTCTGTTCTTTATGATTACCTTTTGCGAAGACGATGTGTAATCAAAAGGTTATGAGTTTAAAATAATCTTTATAAAGTATATAAGATAATAGAATTGAAGTGTTGATTGGATCATGCATCTAGGAGCTGAGATCTTATGTTTAATCATAATATGATTTTTGATTAAATTAAGATAACTCCTGAGTACATCTGACATCAAGTGGGAGCACTATGTTTTTCCTTAAAATTTATATGTTGTGTAACATATTGAAAGTATCATTCCAACTAAGCTAGATGTTAATCCTTGAGATTGGAATGAAACTTCAATTGGGAATTTAGGAATAAAAACAAAAGACCTTCGAATAAATGTTTAATGACATAAACATATGCGGAAATTTAGTCCAACACAATGCAATACATCGTTGAAGCAAGTCTTAAATGATATATTTTACTTGAGATAATTTAATACATGGATGGAAACCTTGTACTTTTAACTAAGGATTCATCATGTATATCTTATATTGTGTATGAGACTGGTTGTTACTTTTGCAAAAGAGCAAGAAGAGCTAACAACAAGAGTGTCTAATTAAAAGTGTTTAGATGACTAATAGCAACAGTATCTAATTGAGAGTGATTTAGGTGATTGTTAAAATAATTTTTTATGAATTATAAGGCATAGTGTTATTTGTGTAGACATGATGCTAGAGAATAATCAATTCTAGTTATAGTATGATTTCATCATTTATGGTAAATCTGCTAACTAGATATGCTCATCTTAGAGCATAGTTGCAATACATATTAAAGAATGAGAATACTTTATATTTTAAGAAACTATAAAGATGATTGTATGAGATAAGTATGTAGGTGAATTTAAATACCTCATAAAAGGTACTGTCATATTCCATACTATGATTCTTGCAATAGTATGCAAATATACATATGAAACTCATGATATCGTTTAAATTCTTCACAAATTTGTGAATTTGAAACAAGTATTTGAAAAGTTTACTCAAATAACTATTTAGCTGTCTTTTAAAGAAAAAGTTAAGAATGTTGGATACATTGGACTTCAACTTGCTAATTAGTTTTATGCATATCTATTTTTAGTATTTGGATAATTGGGATGTAAGATAATTTTTACTTTCTGATGAATGAAGATACGTGGTATTTGTTATTCATACATATAATAATTGTTATCCTGTATTTGCATGTTTAATCCTTGAATGATTTATCATTATAAACATGTCCATTGTCGGTTAACAATATGGGAGTATTGTTACATAAGACAAATGTGAGTGTTGTTTATATTTTCTTTGAATATATAGATGGTTCCCGCCAAACTCATATGTTATTCACAAGGGATGCATATTGGACACCTCAACCTTTGAATATTTACTTTTGGATCCTTAGTCATGAGTAAAATATCGAAAAATGGTTAGTTAAGTCATTCTTATACTTGAGAATACAAACAAGTTCTGGTATGTATGGATATCACTTTTTAATTCTATGTCAAACGCTAACTTGAAAATGGTAGTTATAATGGCTATTATTGGAAGTGATGTGAAGCAGCATTCACAACACTTGTATTCAATAAAGAATCAGATAATTGTGTGGCCGCACCCAAAGGGTAATGCAAGATGATTCTTGATTACATTTGGTATATGTGTATTAAGTTTTATAACAATAATCTAAATGTTTAAGCAAGAAAACCTGGTTTCGGAGCTGGAGGATAAGATATTTAGTTCTTTAGTCGACGATATTTTGCTAGATTTTCAAATGTAAGTGTTGCGAAACTTTTGTGTCACAAGTTTCATATCCTCATATGCAAAAAATGGTCTACATCTTGTAGTGGCCAATATTTTCGATATCAAATTATAGCATTGTATTGTAATATATTTGCTTTTTACCTATGTGTTAAGATACAAATATTTCAAATTTTATATGATGGTTTGTATTAGCAGTTAGTCAATAAAATATTGCTTAGATGGTTTTTTTTCTATAGAGTTTTGTTACATGCGGCAAATATTGTCATACAACAAGTTTTTGAAATCTGCGTTTCGCTGCGGCACATGTTGTGTATAGTGTTTTTCATTATAAAGCTCTCTTTGTTGGTGTTAGCCACGTTTTTTATATTTGAGTGAATATGCGTTTAGATAGAGTGTTTTTAATAATGAAACCCATGTACTACTCCAAGAGTGCAGGGCAATATAATTTACAAAGTGAAAATCAACATGTACAATTTATACAATCCATAAACGAATTCTAAACATTTCATATTCAGCTTTCATTCATATTGCCAGCCATGATATTCAATACTTTCCATAAATTTTCTTTCAGTTTTATTCATATGGTGCAAGCTGTGTGATTGAGATTGAGATGAAGCTGTGTCAACATTAAATCCTTAGCATATATACTTTCAACTTTTCAAGTTTCAACATTCAAGGTCAACATTCACTAATGAGTTATACAGGAATTTAATTTTTCAATATTGCCTAAGATAGATTCAACTTTTCAACGTTTTACAAATTTCCTTTATCATAGAGATGTAGTAGAGATTAGTTTCACTGTTATAATTAATGGTTGTGACAAAGAAAATCTTTTAATTGTTTTTCTTGATTTCGTTTCTATGAATACATTATACAAACCCTAATTCTTGTATTGGGCTTGGCTAAAAAGTATTATAAAAAGGCAGGCGATTCTCACACAAATACTAAAAAACAGCTATTTTTACAAAAACCCTAACTTTCCGATGACGACCCGTAGCTTTTTACCCATGCTCATTACCAAGATTTGCCCTCTGCTCGCAACTAGGACGACAGTGGATGATGATGAAATTGCGCCTCGGCGCAATGCAGTTCTTAGCTTTAAAGTTCCTGATAAAAATATGCTCACAACCAGGACAATGGATGATGAAGATGCGCCTGGGCTGAAGGCAGTTCTTACCTTCCAAGTTCCTGATGAAGTTGCACATGAAGATGTCGACGTAAGTTAATCTTCTTTCACAAACACAGACAAGTTTTGGACCAACACTATATCCTTCATAATAAAATATAGCCTATGGACAGGTGTCTGTACTTATGTATGTTATCATTTGTCAAGTAGTGAGCTGACTTTTATAGGTCAAAATCGTACGAAGTGGGCCAAAACTTCAAATTTTTAGAGAGTATTTTTTACTAGATATACAATTTTAATATATGCGGAATATACTAACTTAACAATTGAAATTAATTTCTCCAACTAATAGTTTTTATTACTTGGTATATACCAATTTGGTTTGATTTCACATGGTATGAATTTGACTTGTTGGCCATGATAATCTATAGAACAAATGTGTAAAGGATAATGATGAACAATGTAGACCGGTTTCAGTAATGGATTTTCCAAGTGACAATGATACTAGCACGAACGATGAGGATGATGATTCTTCTACGTTTCATAATAGGCACGTACATGTCGAAGGTTGCTCTTTCAACCTTTTTCATTTTGTTTACTTGGTAACCACTGCATAAATAACTTATAGTATAAATATTTAGCAGAAAGAAAATTGATGCACAAGACTCGAAGATTTGAGAGTGTTCCACAACTTGAGCGTTTGAAGACCGGATAGCTCAATCAGAATCCTCAACACAAACATGCCTTGAGCATGCCCAAGAAGATGATCAAGTCGAAAAGAAAGCAATGACATTACTTCAACTAACGAAATCAACGGTTTCTTCTCATCATTTTATGAAACATGAATCCGTGGAAAGCCTCTTGCTAGAGTTCTTCAAAGAGAAAATGATCAATGAACATGTTTCTGATTCTGAAATGTTACATGTAGCGAAAGATTGGATGGACGAACAAAAAATGTTTCTAGATTGGGGGTGTGAAGATGATAAAATAACTTGCATAAGAGAGATGGAGAAGACGTTTAGATGGTCTAAATATGGTGATGAATTGGAGAAAGAAAACCTGGTTTCGGAGCTGGAGGATGAGATATTTAGTTCTTTAGTCGACGATATTTTGCTAGATTTTCAAATGTAACTCTTGTGAAACTTTTGTGTCATATCCTCATATGCCAAAAATGGTCTACATCTTGTAGGAGCCAATATTTTCGATATCAAATTATAGCATTGTATTGTAATATATTTGCTTTATACCTATGGGTTAAGATACAATTAGTTCAAAAACTATAAGATGGTTTGTATTAGCAGTTAGTCAATAAAATATTGCTTAGATGGTTTTTTTTATATAAAGTTTTGTTACATGCGGCAAATATTGTCATACAACAAGTTTTTAATATATGCGTTTCGCTGCGGCACATGTTGTGTATAGTGTTTTTCATTATAAAGCTCTCTTTGTTGGTGTTAGCCACGTTTTTTTATATTTGAGTGAATATGCGTTTGGATAGAGTGTTTTTAATTATGAAATCCCATGTACTACTCCAAGAGTGCAGGGCAATGTAATTTACAAAGTGAAAATCAACATGTACAATTTATACAATCCATAGACGAATTCTAAACATTTCTTTCAGATCCTCTTCCTTGCCACTTCATATTTTTCTAAGGCATAATCCCAACAAAAAGCTATAGCTGTTATGCATTGGTTCTGAAACACAATAAAGTTCGTAATCATTTGCTAGAAGGAGACTAAATCAAATCATATAACAGTGCACAAATGTATTCCAATGCATAAAAATGATAAAATCATTGCAATAACTTTGCAAATGGTAAAAAAAAGGAAAATTAAGACACTTGTAACTAGATGATTAATTTTACTCTGTTAATTATGAATAATAGCATGATGAATCCAACGAATGGCTTGAGATTTAAACTGAGGATTGACGCGAGAATCAAAACTGATTTATAGTTTGAATTTGTTGAGTTTCACATAAGTAGGACATTGAGTTAGGGCATTGTTGATAAACAAAAAGTAATCGGTCAAGTCATTATTGTACAAAAAGCAGTGTTTTAAAAACTGGTTCAACCCGGCCGGTTTGACCGGTTGAACCGGGAAACCGGAGTTACGACCGGCCCGTTGTGAGCTGGCTTTTCACTAAAACTCAAACAGGGTTGAACCGCCGGGTTTTGGTCAACCCGGGTCAAACCGCCACACCAAAACCGGTCAGTTCCACATTTATCAAAGGAAAAGAAAGAGAACAGTATAACATTAGATTATGTTACCAGATTTGTTAGATGTATAACTAAACCTTGGCATAGTTAGTAGTTGAGATATTTTACATTGATGTTGGTTGAAGATGATACAAAAGTGGTTGGGGACCTAGGGTGATGATGGGTGACAAATGAGAAATATAAAAAGGTGTGTGGTATACTGTATGATAGCTTGTTGAGTACTTGTGAGTTTGGATAGTGCTCATTGAAATGAGCTCCTAGAATATTCAAATAAAAGTATTTTATATGACTATCTTTTTTGGATGTAGAAAAAGAATTGGTACTGGTTTGATATTAGTTTCTTACTATTATTAACCAAGAATCATTTACGTTTGTCTTTTTAAGACTCGGTAATTTTTCCTTTGTTTCTTAAACCGGGTTGACCTCGCGGTTTAATTAACCGGTTGAACCGGTAACGCGGTGAACCGGTGACTCGACGGGGTCAATTAAAAACCCGAGTTTTAAAACATTGACGAAAAGTGACCAAGGTGAGGTCGTTGCATTCTAAATTTGGTGTGGTGTCATCCTCTTGTATGAAAATAAGATTAGAATGTTTAGTCCAAAGATGTTGCCAACGTTTGGAGATGGTAATGGTTGTTCTAATAAACCCGTATTATTATTAAAAGTAATTAATGTTCCTATTAATTATTTATCAAAAATAAACCCGTATTCAAATAACCTTATAAAAGTTGTAACAAAATAACATATAAACACTGTAAAAACAACATTTAAAAACTGTAGAAACATTTTAAAAGATGTAAAAAGTAGCATAGAAAAGCTTCCATAAACTTGCAATCTACATGCGTCAGTGTTGGTTGCTTCCATAAACTTGCAATATGTAGGAAGTGTTTATAATTCTTCCAATAATAAATAATCATCGACTACATCAAACATACATTGTTGGAAGAAATGAAAAAATATTTATAACTCAACTTTTTTTGTTGACCGAACCGTTTTTGAAATGTAGCCTGACTCGCTCATTCTACCACTCATGTTGTGCCGGCTACTCACGCTCTCACACAAAATAATTCATATTATCTGTAATGTTCACCTAATTTAATTTGTAAAAGATGATTCGCAGTAATATTAAAACATAATATCAATCCACTCATAGGTTATGTGGGTTTAAATGTTGGAGTGATCATCGAAAAAAGATATACGAAGGTTTCTGAAACGTTTCTAAAAAACATCTTTTTGTTTTTGGAATTTATTTTAAAATTTGTAAAACTAATTGATATTGTGTGCCTTTAATTTCTTTACTAAAGTTTATGAAAAACATTTTAAATTTTGTAAAATGGATTCATATTGTGTGCCTTTGAGTTCAATAGGGATCGGTCGCTATTGTGGTTTAAAATAAACCTTCATAAAAGTTTTCAAACTTTCATTTCGAGAAGGAATTTAAAGTTTTCAAACTTTCATTTCGAGAAGGAATTAAAAGTTTTCAAACTTTCATTTTGAGAAATAAACCTTGTCGAAATCGGCAGCTAAACCCAAAGGTGTTGCCAATGCAACCTATATTTGTCTTTCAGCTTGGTCGTTGATCTCATCCATAGTCTTGTCAACATCGTCAATATTTCTGCATCATCACAGAATTTAAATAGATAAAACATCAAATTAAGAAAACAACAAACGTAAATATTACGGAGCCTCTGTTCCAAGCTACTTTTTGATAAGACTACAAAGCTTTGTGATAAGACTACAAAGCGAAGGATTGCTTACTACAATCGAACGAAGTCAAAACAAAAAAAAACAAAAAGATTAGCCATTTGATTTATGTAAACATATAAAATAATGAAAATCATAACCTGAGTTACTTCATTTGTCTTGTACTCAAGTTTCTCGAACCATAGTTCTTAAAATCCTGCAAATTACACAAGCAAAAGCATAATGACTATTTTAGTCTCATTTCATGACTCTTAATTAACCCCTTTTAATAGGACTATAGAATCTGCACAACCCTAGCATAATGTTGCACAGTTTTCCTCATAAATATTTCATCAAACACTTAAAGAGCGTTCAAACAATAGGTATATAACAACGATTTCAAACCCAATTAAACTAATCATAAACACATTTTGTATTCTTAGAAAATATCATGAAACATCTAAGATAAATTCCATCAAACACTTGTACCTAATATTTTCTCAACAAATTCCAAATCAAAATAAAACCTAATTTGATGAATACAAACTCTTAACTCATTTTAGATTTAAATTCAGTTAAACAATAAAATGAGAAATTAAGTTCATAGATGATTCCTTGATAAACGAATTCAATCGTATATTCAAGAAAACATAAGAGTGAAAACCTTAAAGATTAATGAAATCAAAAACATAAAAAAACAAAGGAAATCAAAAGATAAATCATACCACAATCAAGTATCCAATTTCAATCACTTGGTTAATTTAGTTTTCCCTGAACATCAAACATCTCTTAAAGTTTAGGTTATTGAATTTTGTCACTGATTTCTTTGGCCGTCCTCTATCATCAAGGTTTTCATCAACCATTTTCTTATCAATTAAATGTTGTTAATGTGATTTGGGGGATTATTATTGGAAGGATGATTGTGAGGGATCGGTTGATGTGGGCGAGTTGTTTTTTGAGAATGAACCGATTGTGAGGATCCAGCTAAAGGGTTTTGTTTCATGTTGTTTTTGTGAGCATTAAATGTCCAGTATTATCTTTGAATGTCAACCATTGATTATTTATTTATTTTACACGTGTCATTTTTTTAGGATTTTTGGGTCAAGATGATAGTTTCAAAAGCCTTATTTTATATGTTTCTTAATTTTTTCTTGATTTTTGGGTTATAGATTCGATCCAACCGTAATTATTCCAGGGAATTTTCCATTTTATATGTTTCTAAATTTTTTCTTGATTTTCAGATGTATGTGTATTAGATGTCATCCCTTTATACCATTTTTGATTGTTGAATTTGAAAATTTATGATTAGGGTGATTATGTAGAATGGTACTTTTGATTATAAGTGGATGACTGATAATTGAAATGGACATTTTCTGTTATCTTCATAAAGGTACTTTTTATATTGTTTTGATTCTTGGTATAACAAAATTGGGTATATAATCGTTTGTCTTATGGATGTTATATTTTCTAAGATTATATATTACAGTTATTAATTTTACTTACCTATGGGCATATAAGTTTCTTTATACTTGATTTTCTGTTGTAATATTATGAAATGAAGTTAAGTATTGTATTAGTTCTAAAGTTGCTTACTGTGGGTCTCACTATTCATGTTGTAGGATATGCTTGGACAACAAGAATATGCACTATTCATGTTGTAGGATATGTTTGGACAACAGTTATATGACAACAAGTATGGTGTTTGGCCTCTGAGATAAACATAAATTCAAGTTATACTCTACTGATTGATTATACATAAACACATTTTGTACTTCTAGCATAAAATGAATTGCATCAAAAATGGATGTAGTAAGCAGGCAATGATTGCTTAGTGTTTTACACGTTAAGAGTTCTGATCTTATAGTTTGATGTTTGTTTTTGCAAGCAGGTTTTGTAGTACTCATTGGCCTTGATGGAGAGACTAATATGCAGGTAAGTTTACTAACAAATACTCTTTGTAAGAGGTAGAAATTATGACCAGCAATGCTGACAAATGGTCAAATTGGTGGTGTGTCATCTCATATGAGCCAAGCCAAAATGGGATCGGGTTAAAACTTTAAACTGGCCTAAAGTCTATTATTTGCATCCAAATCCAAAATGTATAGGGATCCTTCTTCGTTTACCCGTTTCATTTCATTTGTTTGCATCTGAAGTCCAGTCTGTATGTGAAAATGATTATCTCATTTGACAAAATTTACGTAATAACAAAATTGCAACTATTCTTTTATTATTGCAGGCAAGACAGAGTATGTTTATGTTCGTGTGATGGGGTCTGCACAGCTCGCTTTGGAGGTACAATAACCACAATCTTTGTTTCATGGTATTGATAGTGGAAGGATTATGTATAGGAAAAAGTGAATATTACGGATCCTTTTAATATTTTACACAATCAAGATGTAGGACAATGAATGACATAAAAAAAGTAGGAACATAATTTATTTCTTAGGTCATGTGATTCTGGAAGCGATAAGCTTATAATAGTGTTTAAAGATTGCTATTTTCATTTGTTCTGTGATTGTTAATATGAGAAACTTCTTTAACAATTACATAAAATATGGAGATTATTTTTTTTATCTGATTCCAAAGGTATTTTAGATATTTGAGATATAGTGAAACATTTCATTCATATCCCTTTGGTCACATATATTACACAACAAGAACTGGCTGAAATATTTAAGGAACTTCTATGTACCTTCAACTTGAATTGGGTATGCATCTATACAAACAAACGCAGACTTCCGATGCTGACCAGCCCATAATACTTCCCCACCTAAAGACCGTTGGGTTACACTCTCCAACCATAATATAAGCCATCAGAGAGTGAAATGATATAGTGTAAATGTTAAATTTGAAGATGTAATTTTGTTCTATTCTAAAATCAATTTTAACAGATTTTAAAAGATCTAAAAAAGCAAAAGGACAAAAAAAGAACAAACCTTATAAACTGTTTTTTGCACGCTTATCGAATGATGTATACCAAAAAAAACCTCCGCGAGATGGTGATAGCAAAACCACCAATAACAAATGCCACCCAGACCAACAACCAATACCACGAACCAGAACTACCTGAAACCCCCTAAACCAACAAGAGATGGTGGCAGATTCGGTAGGTGACGGCGGTGATAAGATCATTGTGGCGGCAGTTTGTGTAATAGGGTTTAGAGAGAGAAATAAAATGTGTCCTGTGTATGGGTTGTCGCATATGACAAATTATTCTGACAGCTAATGATATGCAAATGTAATTGATTCGGTTGAATTGGGATGGGATGCAAGATGTGTGCTATACATTCAAGTATTACCAAACATAGATTCAACTTTCAACAATTCCAAATATAGATTCAATTTTCCTTTATACTAGGCAAATACCCGTGCACGCACGGAAAATCTCTAGCGGCCGATAATTAACGATATGCAATATTGTGGTACATTTTTCGTGTAATGTTCACAACAAGTTGGTCGGCCCGCGCTCCGCTACGGGAAGGGGTCGCCTGAGTAGGTCGTTACCAATATTGAAAACCAATGCAGAATCAAACACCCATTACGGCTAACACCCAAGAAACGGATTTGTAATGAATATAAGTTGAAGGTATATTTATTGTATACATAAGGCAATACATCATATCATTACAATGATTTATGTGTTCATATGTTGGCATACTACACGCGCGTTGCGACAGGACTAATTTAGTCTCAAATGGTTTTTAGCTAAAAAATTGTCATTTAAAATATACCCAATACTGTTTAATCATAGAGATAATTTTTGAAAATTTGTTTGAAAACACATGTACTATCAAAGCATTACGTGGTTTTCATAATTAAACTAACAGTAACACTCTCATTTGAATTGAGAAGGATGAAGCTATATCATGCTTATCCAAAAATATTAATTTCATCGTCAAACAATCATAAAAATGTATAGGTCTATAAATAATCCAAAACACCATCAATACCTATTTATTAGAACCTGCATTATTTACATATATACAATTATTATAAATTTACTTACTAATTGATCTTTATTTGTAGGAAAAGAGTTCAACTTTTGCATCCTTTTCTGGTGGTGGTGTAGTACACTACTACAAAAATCATCATAAAGCCCTGTTGAAAAGGGTGATAGAGCCGGTTTTGCTTGGGGGGCTCAAAGGGAAGGGGACTCTATTTGGGAACCAAATAGAGCCTGGTTTTGAAAACGGGGTGTATTTATAATAATAGAGCCTGGTTTTCTATTATAAAACATGGCTCTATCTTAAAAAAAAATTAAAAATATTATTTGGTAGAATTTTAGCCATTAAAGCAAATTTTAAAGAACAAAAAAGTGCCAGTTTCATTATTCTTTAATCAGATGTATGGATGACAAGAAAATTTATACCAAACGTAACTTTACCAAAACCCAAATACTGTCAATAAAATCTCTACAAAATAAACCATCATATGATTCGCTTCAATAAAATATCCAACTAGCATTGTGAATTACAAGAACTAAAGTACCAGAATATAATGAATCACCAATATCTAGGAACTTGATTTTGCAGCCGGGCCAAGAATTGCTCAACTTGTTCCTGCACTTGTTGAACTTTTTCCTGAGTTCGCTGCTACGTGTCAAGCTCAAATGCTTTTCTTCGGCTTTCTAGTCTGGCGTTAACTTCTTGAAGTGTATGTGCAGAGAAAAGACAAAAAAGAGCATATTACAAGATAAACACTAGAAACTGATGAATCTATACTTACTCTGCACCCATGAGTTTCTAATAACAAATTAAGAATATCTTCACACTTAGTCGAGATCT
>BQNB010032957.1:0-15855 GCA_026074375.1 Tanacetum coccineum
CCTATGCTATATACGATTCTAATGATAGATGGGGGGTTTCCAGCCTGAGAGACTAGCACAGGTTTTACGGTGACAATAATCAATTCTAAATACAATAAACATGCAAGAAAACAATCAGAAAATAAAAGAGCGGTACAAGCCAAATAATAGAAAATTGTATTAGCCATATTAAATCCGATCAAATGATGGTTTGTTTATTTAGTGCAATGATTTCTTATCTCGAAGCGGCATATCATTCTTAAGACTTAGGTGGGACATCATCCTAAGACCTAGACACGTTGAATCCTGTCAGAATTAACGCAACCGCATAAAGCATCCTTTTAGTTTAATTATTATCTATCTAGGGATTATAGCAATGGTGATCTTGATAAACCCTAGCCCATCGGGACTTTACCCACTTACTGTTTGACAGTATTTTATATACTGGTAGTCCACTATTCAAATCTTTATTAATTAATCAAGAACATACTTGTTGAAACATTATGGGTCACATGTCGGTCCAACTAGGCTCTTAATTTAAAGACAAAGACAGAACGTTACTTGTGATCCTATTGGTCTAGTAATATAAAACACGATATGGAGAGCTATCCCAGTATCTAGCTCACTTGTTAGGCGTAACTAGACCCGGTTGAATGATAGGTCGCATATTCAAACACATAAACAAGTATCATGTGATAAACATAATTAAACTTTCAACGATAAATTAAGAAAATCGATTTTAAAACAAACCAAACATTAAATCTTCATTAAGATGGCTAATACCCAAGGGTATTAGCCCATAACCATTGTAATTATACAAGCGTGATCAATTAACCAAGGTAAACTAAACGTTTTACCGAACGATACCAAAAATTAAATGATTACAAGAGTATGGAAATTACACGGTGTCTTCTATGGAATCATGATCAATGCTTGACCTTTATTGCTCTTCTTCTCTTCAAAAAATCATCTTTTATGTGTATGGTATGAAGAATATGATTTTGCACACTGAAAACTCGTTTTTGAGTCTTCTATTTATAACCTCTGAAAAATGCTGGATACGCCGTATTGGGCTAGTCCAATACGGCTTATTGGGGTATATCCCTTGGAGTGCGCACAAAGTTTAAGATCAGTATAATATACATTCCCAAAATATAATATCTTCGTATCTCTGAATAGTTATCTTCTTGGATACGGCGTATGGCAGAAGGTAAATACGCCGTATTGGGAATTGTGAATACGCGTTTACTTGTGAAGACTTGGCGCTGATACGCCGTATCTCTTTTCCTGTATACGGCGTAGTCTTCGTTTTAGCTCCAAAATAGGCGCCTTTTAGCATGTCTTCACAAATCACTCCTCAATTACTGCAAATAACACTTTTAAACAATTAAGTACACATTCTTGCAATAATTATATAAAAATGGGTAACTTATTCAGGATAAATGATGGTATAAATGTGACGTTATTTGATGTCATCAAGCACGGAATCAAAAACACATAAAACACTAACGGTTAACCTAATGGTTAAACTAACATCGTTAAATCACGGTTGTCACACTATCCCCTCCTTAGGGAAATTTTGTCCTGAAATTTAACTAGTACTTTCATCAATACGATCAACGAACAAATTCGGATACTTAGTCGTCATAAAGCCCTATCGTTCCCAAATAACTCGGGTCCATGCCCAGAATTCCAATAAACCTTAACGATTGGGATCCTAATACGTTTCAACTTCTTAATTTCACGATCTATAATCACTACAGGTTCTTCGACAACACAAAGAGTCTTGTCTACCTTAATTTCTTCTAGTGGCACATGCAGATTTGCATCCGCCAAACACTTCTTCATATTTGACACATGAAATGTGTCATGCACACTACTCAACTCTTGTGTAAATATTAAACGATAAGCTACAGGACCTATCCTTTCAAGAATCTCAAATGGTCCTACATAACTAGGTGCTAACTTTCCTTTCTTCCCAAAACGCACTACACCTTTCCAAGTTGATACTTTCTGCAATACTTGATCACCAACTTCAAACTCCAAAGGCTTCTTTCTATTACCAGCATAACTCTTTGGGTGATCTCTAGCCGCTTTAAGCCTTTCCTTAATCAATACTACCTTATCGGTTGTCTCTTGTACCATCTCTGGTCAAATTAGTCGATTCTCTCTGACCTCAGACCAAAAAACCTACGACCTACACTTCCTTCCATACAATGCCTCAAATGGAGCACATCGTATACTCAAATGATAACTATTATTGTAGGAAAACTCAGCTAAAGGTAAATGAGTATCCCAACTACCACCAAGATCAATCACACACGCTCTTAGCATATCCTCTAAAGTCTGAATGGTGTGCTCACTTTGTCTATCCGTTTGAGGATGATAAGCCATACTCATATCTAAACGCGTTCCTAAGGCTTTTTGCAATGTCTGCCAAAACCATGAAGTAAATCTTCCTTCACAATCTGAGATGATCGACACCGGAACTTCATGCCTTGCTATTATCTCATCAATATAAATCCTTGCCAACTTATCATCTTGTAATCTCCTCGTATAGCTATTATATGGGTTGACTTAGTCAGTCTATCGACTATTACACAAATTGTATCATGCCCACTACTTGACCTCAGCGACTTAGTGATAAAATCCATGGTGTTTCTATCCTATTTCCACTCAGGTATCTCATGTTGTTGAAACAAACCCGATGTGCTGTCGTGTAGAGTTAATTATTTGATTATTAGTTTTTAATTTTCTATTTAGCCAACATACCTAAAACACACTTTAAACGAGTAGTGTACCCGGTAGATAGAGTTTCGCAATAAGTAGGGTGTCGGAACACTAAGAGGAAACAGAATCCTAAAAAAATAAAATTCTATTAGTATTTTAATTAGTTCTAATTAGTCTATTTACTTGTTAAACCTATGCTATGTACGTTGTCTAATGATATGGGGGGTTTTTCAGCCTAAGAGACTGGCACAAGTTTGGTGGTGACAATTATTAATTCAATAGACAATAAATACAAAAGAAGAAAAATAGAAGATAGAAAAGCGGTACAAGCCAAATGATAGAAAACTATATTAGCCATATTAAATCCAGTTAAATGCTGGTTTGTTTGTTTAGTGTAATGATTTCTTATCTCGAAGCGGCATATCATTCTTAAGACTTTGGCGGGACATCATCCTAAGACGTTAGACACGTTATTCCTATCACAATTAGGCTGTCCACATAAAGCATCCTGTAGTTTATAATAATCTATCTTAGGGAATCATGCAATGGTGATCCTGGTTTAAAAACCTAGCAACGGGACTTAACCAACTTATTGTTTGACGGGTTTTATATAATAGTTTCCAATATTCAAATCTTTATTAGTTATTAAGAGGTGATTGCTGAAACATAAATGGGTCACCTACCGGTCCAACTAAGCTCATATTTCAAAGACAAAGACAGAAAGCTATTTGTGATCCTATTGATCCAGTAATATAAAACACGATATGGAGAGCTATCGCGGTATCTAGATTACTTGGTCCGTATCACTGATCAGTTGAAGGTTAGGTGCATATTCAAAAACACATAAACAAGTATGAGGTGATAAACATATTAACAACAACGATAAAGTAAGAAATTGATTTTTAAAAACAAACCAAATTTAAACTTTCATTAAGATGGTAATTACCTATGGGTATTAGCCCACAACCATTGTAATTATATAAGCGTATAATCAAACAATGAAAATCAAACGATTTAGAGAGTAAAAATTACACGATGTATTCTATGGATTCATGATTAATGCTTTGACCTTGGTGGCTGTTCTTCTCTTCTAAAAAAATAAAAATAAAAAAAAATTTATCTTCAATGATTTATGTTAAAGAATATGATTTTGGACACTGAAAACTTGTTTTTGAGTCTTCTATTTATAATGTCTGAAAAAGACTCGATACGCCGTATCTGGCAAGGTCGATACGGCGTATTGGGCTGGATTCCTTGGAGTGCGCGCTACGTTCTCAATCAATCAGTGATATCATTCCCAATTTACTTGATTTACTGTATCTTCGAATAGTTATCTTCATGGATACGGCGTATGAAAACATAAGGGATACGCCGTATTGGGAATTGGTCAAACGCATTTTCTTGTGAAGTTCAGGCGCTGATACGCCGTATCTCGCTGTTGGATACGTCGGATGTAGTCAGAAATATAATTCTTCAAATGTCTTAGTTTTTATGTCCAAATTATGGCTTTTTGCTTGTCTTCACAAAAACACTCCTCAAATACTGCATTTATCAACTTTTAAAGTATTGTCCTAAATAATGCAATAATTATATAAAAGTGGGCAAAACAGATGGGATAAATGATATAATAAAGTGACATTATTTGATGTCATCAAATATCCCCCCACTTGAATCCTACTTGTCCTCAAGTAGACTTTAGAAAAGTTTTTGTTTATGAAAATGTGTCCCAACCGAAGTTGAGGATTTTCCGTTTAAGCATCGTTTTGTCCTAATCACCTGTACATAACCAAGCTCCTCACGAAATATTGAAATGAAAACACTCAGATCACTCAACTAATCTAGGGTGCAACATTTAATTGGTACGCTCAATTGCTCGGTCATGATTAGTTTTCTATCATAGGCTTGGCAAGGATACACATCTCTACCGCTAAAGCTAAGGAGAAACAAGTCAAAAGATAAATTGGGTTAAGAAGGCTTAGGGTTGATCATTCAACAGTATTTCACCATAAGTACCCCACCAACAAGGCGGCTGCATTGTACATACATGGTCGTAATGATGGAATAGTGTTGGGAATAAAGGCGTCTCAAGTTAATACTATTGATTGAAGAAACTACTGCTGCTGAAGATTAGAAGAAATAGTTTAAGTCATTAGTACTGCTAATGTAATAGTTAGTACTGTCAGTATAAAGTGTTAGTACTTTCAAGTTTTATTACGTACTTGTTAGTTTTGTAGTAGTACTGTTGTATAATTAGTTATTACTGCTAAAGTGACTTATGCATGAGATATATTAGAATCGATATGCATTGATCAATTGAGCATTTTGTAGCCCTTATGGTTTCCTTGATGTGTAAAAAGGAACCCTAAGCATAGATCTAGACATCAGTTTTTATTTAAAGTTTTATTTTAGTATTCATAGTTTGCTTGGAACATCTTAGTTAGTATTCATAGCTATTTTCGTATTCAAAAATAGTATTCAATATATTGAAAGTTTGTAAGATCTTGTTTTTATGTTCATTGTTCTTCTTAGGTTATTGCAAACTAGATTCCTCTAGTTTGTGATTAATCTCATCTTAGTTTCTACTATAGTTGTTTTAGATCTATCCCAATATAAGTAAGCTTTTAACAAGCTAAGTAAGATTTGTCAAGAAGGATCAACAAGTGGTATCAGAGCTTGTGTGAAAATTGAATATAGAAGACACTATATCTACACAAGATCTCATAATAACAAAGAAGATGGAATCACAGTCAGAAACTACCCAAACAGTGTGTACACTAAAACTTCCTATACTCAAAACAGGAGACTATGATCTATGAAGCATGAGAATGGAGCAATATCTTACTCAAACTGAGTATGCTCTTTGGGAGGTGATTTATGAATGTGTGCACCTGCTGTTGCATCAGCTATGTGAAAGGTCCCATTCCTCCTAAAACTGCATAACAAAAGCTGGCAAGAAAGAATGAATTAAAAGAAAAAAGCACTTTGTTATTGGCTATTCCTGATGAGCACCTATTGAAGTTTCATGGAATCAAGGATGCAAATACCTTATGGGAAGCAATCAATGCCAGGTTTGGAGGCAACAAAGAATCAAAGAAAATGCAGAAAACCATTCTAAAGCAACAAAATTATGAAATTTTACTGCATCAAGATATGAAGGACTAGATAAAACTATGTTAGGTTTTAGATACTCATCAGCCAATTAGAAATTCATTAGTGAAGTTATCTCCAGGAAGATGCAAATCTTAAATTGCTAAGAGTATACATCAGCTTGGAAACAATAATTGCTTGATCATGCGTAACAAGTTGATCTAGATAAGTTGAGCATGGACGATTTATACAACAACTTAAAGGTGTATGAAGCTGAGATTAAAAGCCAATCAAGCTCAAGCTCAAACTCTCAGAATGTGGCTTTTGTATCTGTAGATGATACTAGCAGTACTAATGAAGCAGTTAATACTGTTCATGATGTTCCTGCTGTTAGGTCAAAGGGACAAGCTTCTTCCTCAACCTATGCTGATGATGTCATGTTTTCCTTCTTTGTTAATCAATCTAATGGTCTACAGTTGGACAATGAAGATCTAGAGCAGATTGATACTTATGATCTTAAAAAGATGGATCTCAAATTGTAGGTGGCCATGCTTACCATGAGGGTGAAGAGATTCTTAAAGAAGACATGAAGGAATCTGAATTTCAATGGCAAAGAAACTATTGGCTTTGATAAGACAAAGGTTGAATGTTACAACTGCCATAGGAGAGGTCACTTTGCTAGAGAATACAAGGCACCAAGGAATCGGGGGAATAGAAATGGAGACACTTCAAGAAGGATTGTACCAGTGGAGACTCCTACAAATGCCTTGGTTGTTCAAGATGGGATAGGTGGTTATGATTAGAGCTTTCAGGCTGAAGAAGGACCCACAGACTTTACTCTAATGGCCCATTTATCTTCGGGTTCATCCAGTTCATCAAGTTCAGACTTTGAGGTACATACTTACTCTAAAGATTGCTTAAAATCATATGAAACTCTTCAAAAATAGTATGATCAACAACATGATGCTCTTAAAAAAGCTAACCTAGAAATTATAGGTTATCAAATAGGCTTAGAATCATTAGAAGCTAAAATTGTTCATAAAAAAATGAAGTTGTTTATGAGGAAGACATTGCATTTTTGAAATATGATGTTAAGGTAAGAGATAATTCTATAACAGAGCTTAAAAATCAGTTAGCAGAGGCTTTAAAAGAAAAAGATGATTTAAAACTAAAATTAGAAAAGTTTGAAACATCATCTATGAAGCTAACTAAACTGATAAACAGTCAAATAAGTGTTAATAACAAGTCTGGTGTTGGTTTTGATAGTCAAATGAATGAAAATGAATTGCATGATTGTCATCTGAATAAAAGTGAAGTGTTTAAAAGTGCATCTGATAGTAGTGTGAATGAGATTGAAGAGGAAAATAATCAAGTAAATGATAGGTTTAAGAAGGTTGAGGGATATCATGCAGTTCCCCCTCCCTACACTAGGAACTACATGCCCTCAAGACCTGACTTATCCTTTGCTGGATTAGATGATTCTGTCTACAAGACTAATGTGAGTGAAACTATCTCTAGTGTGCCTAGAATTGAATCAACTGCATCTAAGTCTAGTAAGGATAGTTTGGAACAACCTAAAGATGTTAGGCCCAGTGCTCCTATCATTGAAGAGTGGGAGTCTGATAGTGATGATGATTGTGTGATTAGACCTTCAATTGAACAGAATAAACCTAGTTATGCTAAAATCAATTTTGTTAAATCAGATGAAAATACTAGGAAATCTGTTATTAAACAACACACATATAGGCAAGCTAAAAACCTTAGGAAAAGTCAGAGTCCTAGGGTTGATAAAAGAAATTGGAATGGAATAATGACTCAGAAACTAGGAAATGGTTTTGAGTTCAATAAGAAAGCTTGTTTTGTATGTGGAAGTCTTAACCATTTAATCAAGGACTGTAACTTTTATGAGAATAAAATGGTTGGAAAATCTGTGTTGAATAATATGAGAAGGATTACTGGTCAAAGGGAAGTTAGACCAGTATGGAACAATGCTCAGAGGGTGAATCACCAAAATAAATTGACTCACCCACATCCTAAAAGAAATTTTGTTCCAACTGCAGTCTTAACAAAGTCTGGCAATGTACCAGTTAATACTGCTAAGCAAAGCTCCCCAAGAGCAGCAGTATCAAATAGTACTGCCAGATATGTTAATACTGCTGCATCTAGACCAACTGTGAATGGTGCAAAACCAAGTTCAAATGTTTTTCATAAGTCACATTCATCAGTTAAGAGGACTTTTTATCAAAGAACAACACCTAAAAATAGTGATTTTAAAGAAAAAGTTAATACTGCTAAGGTAAACAATGTAACTACTGCTGGGACAAAAGCAGTAGTTAGTGTTGTTCAGGGACATGAGGCAAATGCTGTTAAGTCCTCAGCATGCTGGATTTGGAGACCAACAGGAAATGTTATTGACCATATCTCCAAAGACAGTGGATCATACATGCTTAAAAGATTTGACTATGTTGATCCACAAGGCAGACTCAAGTCAACCATGGCTTGGGTCCCCAAGAGAAACTAATTCTCTTATTTTGAGTGCAGGGTAATCCACAATATGCTTTACAGGATCAAGGGATTTTTGATAGTGGATGCTCTAGACATATGACTGGGAACAAGTTCTACCTCTTAGATTATCAAGATATTGATGGTGGATTTGTTGCATTTGGAGGAAGTTCTATAGGAGTTAAAATTACTAGAAATGATAAAATTAGTACCAGACAAATTAACTTTTGAAGGATGTATACTTTTGTATGGAACTTAAGTTTAACCTTTTCTCTGTCTCACAAATGTGTGACAAGAAAAATAGTGTTCTTTTCACTGAGACTGAATGTCTTATTCTATCTCCTGATTTTAAGCTACTTGATGAAAAGTCAAGTCTTGCTTTAATATTCATTGTCAGAAACCACATGTATAAGTTTTGATCTAAAGAATGTTGTTCCTTCAGGAGGTTTGACTTGTTTATTTGCAAAGGCTACAATAGATGAGTCTAATTTATGGCATAGGAGGCTTGGTCATATAAACTTTAAAACTATGAACAAACTTGTGAGGGGAAACCTTGTTAGAGGTTTGCCTTCAAAGATTTTTGAAAATGACCATACTTGTGTTGCTTGTCAGAAAGGAAAGCAACACAAAGCCTCTTATAAGACCAAGCTTGTGAGCTCTATCAGCCAACCTTTACAAATGTTGCACATGGATTTGTTTGGTCCAACATTTGTAAAGAGTCTAAATAAAAAGATGTATTGCCTTGTTGTCACTGATGACTTTAGTAGGTTTAGTTGGGTTTTCTTTTTGGCCTCTAAGGATGAGACTAGTGGAATCCTTAAAACTTTTATCACAGGCATAGAAAACCAAATAAATCATAGGGTTAAAATTATCAGATGTGACAATGGAACTGAGTTTAAAAATAGAGAAATGAATCAGTTTTGTGAGATGAAAGGAATCAAAAGAGAATCTAGTGTTGCTAGGACTCTACAACAAAATGGAGTAGCTGAAAGAAAGAATAGAACACTAATAGAGGCAGCTAGGACTATGCTAGTAGATTCACTGTTACCTACTATATTTTGGGCTGAAGCAATTAATACTACTTGCTATGTTCAGAATAGAGTTTTAATAACAAAAGCTATAAGCAAGATACGTTATGAACTTTTAGTTGGTAGATCACCAAATCTAGACTTCATGAGACCTTTTAGGTGTCCTGTTACTATCTTGAATACCTTAGATCATCTAGGCAAGTTTGAAGGGAAGGCTGATGAAGGGTTCTTAGTTGGATACTCTGTAAATAGTAAGGCATTTAGGGTATTTAACTCTAGAACCAGGAATGTTGAAGAGAACCTGTATATTAAATTTCTAGAAAATAAATCTAATGTTGTAGAAAGTGGTCCAGAATGGCTCTTTGATATTGATTCACTGACAAAATCTATGAATTATGAGCCAGTTACAGCAGGAAATCAAACTAATGAGGATGCAGGTATAAAGACTAATATTAATGCAAGGCAAGCTAAACAAGAGAAAGCATCTGATCATGAATACATACTGCTACCATTCATGCCTTTTGATTCATCACTTTCTTCAAGTAATCAGAACTCAGAAGATAAGGATGTTAATAATAAACCAGGCAAAGGAGATGAAGGTCTTAATCAAGAAATAACTGATAGCAGTACTCAAGATATTAATACTGCTGGGCCAAGTATTAATACTGCCAGTACAAATATTAATATTGGTAGTCTAAATATTAATACTGTTAGTTCTAATGATCTAAGTATGCCATCTTTGGAAGAAACTGGCATATTTGATGGAGCATATGATGATGAAGATGTGGGTGTGTAGAGGCTGACATCAAAATTTGAGACAACCATATAATGTTTAGTCCTATTACCATAACCATAATTCACAATGATCTTCCTAAATATCAGGATCATTGGCGACCTAAAAGTCTCAACTCAATCCAAGGTGATTGATTAATTTTTCTGAAGAAAATGCTATGGTCAGCTACATTAACAAGCAGAGAAGAACAAATCACAAAGATTATCAGAACTGCTTATTTGCCTGTTTTCTCTCTCAACAAGAACCCAAAAAGGTGATTCAAGCTTTGACAGATTCAAGCTGGATAGAAGCAATGCAAGAGGAGCTTCTGCAATTTAAACTTCAAAAGGTTTGGACTCTGGTGGATCTTCCTAAAGGCAAGAGGGCTATTGGAACTAAGTGGGTATATAGAAACAAGAAAGATGAGAGAGGAATTATAGTTAGAAACAAAGCAAGACTGGTTGCACAAGGTTACACCCAAGAAAAAGGCATTGATTATGATGAGGTTTTGCTCCTGTTGCTATGATTGAAGCAATCAGGTTATTTTTGGCCTATGCATCATTTATGAGGTTTATTGTGTACCCAATGGATATGAGAGTGCCTTTTTTTATGGTACTATTAGTGAGGAGGTTTAGGTGCCACCTGTTAGTTTTGAAGATTCCATCGTTATCCCTGACAATGTTTATAAGGTAGAAATGGCTTTATATGGGATGCCATCAAGGCTCTAGAGCCTGGTATGAGACCTTGTCTACCTACTTATTGGAAAATGGATTTAGAAGAGGTACTATAGATAAGACTTTGTTCATCAAGAAGGACAGAGGTGATATCCTGTTAGTGCAGGTGTATGTTGATGATATCATCTTTGGGTCTACAAAGAAGTCTTTATGTGATGAGTTTGAGCAGATAATGCACAAAAGATTCCAGATAAGTTCTATGGGGGAGCTCACTTTCTTTTTAGGATTGCAAGTACAACAGAAGGGGGATGGAATCTTATTAGCCAAGATAAATATGTGGCTGATATATTGAAAAAGTTTGATTTTGTCACTGTGAACACAGCAAGCACTCTAATAGAGACTAATAAGGCATTGATCAAGGATGAAGAGGCTGAAGATGTGGAAGTTCATTTATATAGATCAATGATTAGATCATTAATGTACCTAACAACTTCTAGGCCTGACATAATGTTTGTTGTTTGTGCTTGTGCAAGGTTTTAAGTTACTCCTAAAATATCACATCTTCATGTAGTGAATAAGATCTTTAGATACTTAAAAGGTCAACCTAAATTGGGCCATTGGTATCCTAGAGATTCGCCATTTGACTTAGAAGCCTTTTCTGATAGTGATTATGTTAGAGCTAGCCTTGACAGGAAATCCATAATGGGAGGTTGTCAATTTCTTGGCAAAAGGTTGAATTCATGGCAATGTAAAAAGCAGACTATAGTTGCCACTCTACTTAATGAAGCAGAGTATGTTGTTGTCTTACTAATTTAATATGGACAGGTGTTATGGATCCAAAATCAAATGCTTGATTATGAGTTTAACTTCATGAACACTAAGATTTACATTGTTAATGAAAGCACCATTTGTATTGTGAAGAAATCCAGTGTTTCTCTCTTAATACAAGCACATAGAAAAATAGGCATACATTTCATTAGAGAACTTCTGAGAATAAGTTAATTCAGGTGATCAAGATACACATAGATCACAATGTAGCAGATCTCCTCACAAAGGTGTTTGGTGTTAGCAGGTTTAACTTTTTGATTGCTAGCATTGGAATGCTCAACCTATAGTTGCTTTAATTGAGGGGAGGATGATTACAATGGATTGGAGATGCTTTTTGGATGAAATTAAGGTTAATAATGGTAAATCTAAAATTAGTACTGCTAGGTATAACTAGTACAGCTAGTTATACTTAACACTGCTAGTGTTAATACTGTTAGTCAACAATTAATACTGTCAAGAAGCAAATGTTTTGGATTGTGTTTTCTTGGACTAACACTTGCAGGATAGGCAAAACAGTATGGTTGAATTTGGTGAGATGAGACAGCTGGAAGTCTTGAGGTTAATTTTGGAAGAAATTGGTTATAACTAGTATTTTGGTTTTGTTAACAGTTATTAAACCTTTATTCATGGCGATGGCATAAATTATGGAATCCTCATGATTCTCACATGTCTATCTAGTTGCTTCTCAATGGTAGTCATATCAGGTATGCCTTTACTAAGAATCCTATTATCTATGTTTCTCTAATCGAAAAGTTCTGGCACACTGCTACTGTCAGAACAGTTGATAATGGAGAACAAGAGATAAATGTCACAGTTGATGGCAAAGAATTCACTATTACTGAAGCATCTGTTATGAGGCATCTCCAATTTGCAGAGCTGTTGGTATTAGTGTTTTACCAAATACTAAAATTTTTGATCAACTCACACTGATGGGATATGTTTTAACAGATGATAAACTAACTTTTCAAAAAGGTAAATTTTTCCCTCAGTGGAGATTTTTGATCCATACCATCCTACACTGTCTTAGTCCTAAGAAAACTTCTTGGGAACAATTTAGTAGTAATATAGCAATTGCTCTGTTCGTTTGGGACCACAAACAGAACCTTTAAATTTTCACGAAATTGATTTGATGGTATGGTGAAAAACTTGGATAGTAAATATAAGTTTTTAATGTATCCAAGATTTATTCAAATCTTTTTGACAAAAACAAAATATTTCTTAAACCTTCAACAACAAAAAAATTATTGCCTCCTACTTTAACTTCTAAACTATTTAGCAATATGAAAAGAGAGATTTTTCTGGGGAACACACACATTTGTTTTTAAAGTTGCTGGCACTTATAGCATAAAGGGGGTGAAGGTTCAGGAAATTCCTCTGAACCCCAACCACCACCTTCTATGCTCACACCTATATGAAGAATCATTCCCTAATATTGAATATCATCACCCAAAGATCAATCACCTAGGAAAGCACAGAAGCTGAAGCAAAGAGAATAAACCCATGACTAAGCTCACAATGAACTTACATGTCTAAATAAATATTAAAAAACATGGGAAGACTTTACAATTCAGCAGTTAAAAAGATATACTTTTGATGAGCTCAAGGAATTATTTGAAACTACAATGAAGCATGTTAGTACTTTTACATCCATAGAAACCGAAGATAAAGAAAGAGAATCAAAATTAGCAGCTGGATCGTTCAAAGAGACAGGAGCTGAAAACATGATGAAGAGCATGATGAAGAGAGTGTCAAGAAACAGAAACTAAAGGAGAATGATGCTGAAAAAGAGGAGCTTAGAGCTTGTTTGGATATAGTTTCAGGGGATGAAATTGCTATGGATTTTGAATCTTTGGCTACCAAATATCCAATAATTGACTGGAAGACATACATTCTGACAGAAAACATGATGTATTATCAAATCTCTCTGTAGCAGATGGAAGTTCTAAGATTTACAAGATTTTCAGTGAGATTGTTTGATGACTTTTGACCGACAAGATGTGGTAGAGCTACACAGGTTGGTTACAGAAAGGTATGAGACAACAAGCCTATGGTTATGACTTGTTGTTTGGAGAGATCTGAAGGAAAACCAAATTATTTGAGCCTTGTAAGGAGATGAAGTCTGAGGAATCAACAAGGCTACAACTTGATAAGCTAGAGATTATTTGACTCATGTGGAGTTCATGTATTGTTAATGGATAATGGAATTGCTATTCACATGATGATAGAAAAGAAATATCCTCTTACTCAAGAAATGCTTTCAAGGATGATAAAAGGCTGACTAGAAGTCCGATATGATAGTGAAATGGAATATTTCTAGCTTCTCAGATTTACAAGATTCAAATTAAGAAGTAGAAGAGTGTTTTGGAAAAGCATCCTCCCAGCACAGATGATTTAATTGGAAAAACTTGATGATTAACAAGATGAATATCAAGTTTAGGAGAGGATTGTTGGGAATAAAGGCGTCTTAAGTTAATACTGGTGATTGAAGAAACTGCTGCTGATGAAGATTAGAAGAAATAGTTTAAGTCATTAGTACTGCTAATGTAATAGTTAGTACTACCAGTACAAAGTGTTAGTACTGCCAGTTTATTAGTACTGTTAGTTATGTAGTTAGTACTGTTAGTATAAATAGTTAGTACTGCTAAAGTGATATGCATGAGATATATTAGGAATAGATATGCATTGATCACTTGACGCGTTTTGTAAGCCCATTAGGGTTTCCTTGGTGTATAAAAGGAACCCTAAGGCATAGATCTAGATATCAGTTCTCACATCAAGTTTTCATATTAGTATTCATAGTTTGCATAGCAATAATAGTTAGTATTCATAGCTATTTTGTAATTCAAAATAGTATTTAATATAATGAAAGTTTAGTAAAGATCTTGTTTTTACTGTTTCATTGTTCTTCTTAGTATTACAAACTAGATTCCGCATAGTTTGTGATATTCTCAATCTTAGTTTCTACTATTTCGTGTATTGGATCTATCCTATTAACTAAGCTTTAAAAAGCTAAGTAAGATCTGTCAAGAAGGGATCAACAAATAGACATGTACAATCCGATCGCATCCATGTTCATGTTTAACCAGTGGTTAAGATGAAGGATGATATAGGGTTACAGAGCTTTCTAAAAACTATCAAGATTGTCGGATTCAACAAGGCAGGCTTGAGACATGCATACATGGCCGTAACGACGGAATAGACATGCATGCTCGTACAAGTCCTCGTTCGAGTGGACATTAAGGTTAGTTGCTAGGAAAGGGAAGTAAAATGGGTGTTAGAACAAAATTTCACGAAACAAATAGATTAAGCCAACAAATAAGGTACGGTTGCTAGTAACTTTCCCCCAACCGTTCCATGACAAAGACTCGAACATATAGACAAACGCCTCGATCACAAAAATGACAAAGACAACCTAAGTTTGCGTTCCCATAATGGCCAACTTCCCTTACATCCTGCTCTTTACATACTTTTACAGAGTAAGTGGTGATATCGGCCACTTTTTACAAGACTTTACATCGTTGATTTTTTTTGTAACGTATCAACGAATAATCGATCCTTCCAAGTAATTCCTTCGGTATAAACTTCTTTTGAACCGACTATTTTTCTTCCTTCTCTTTTTTGCTGCTTTTTCTCTTTTTTTGCAATACATCATAAATCTCGGTTTAATTTCACCGTCTTCACTATCATAATTCGTCCGAATAATCTTTTCCTTGTAACACTTCTTCTTCGGACATGATTTATAATCGCGAAAGTAGCGAAACTTACGAGCTACATATATTTACCATTGCATTGTGCAATTTCCCGACCATTACAGAGATATAAAAATTTCACTTTGACACAAGAAATACAAACTTTACATGAAAGCAAGTAGCAACTCTGATTAAAATAGGCTTAATCTACATGGTAGGCTAAGGTGCAAAGGTGTAATGAAACATATAATATGGTGTAGAAAAAGAAAGGAATGGCTCAACAGGTTATTCTAGGGGATCTTACTCTAAAAATGAGAGTAAAAAAAGGATTACACAGGAGTTAACTAACCAGTGTAGTTAGTTAATTAGGGTTTTGAGAAGAAACGAGTCATGGTTTAGAAACTAGCTTGAGTTTAGGGTTTAGGGTTTTGAATTAGGGTTTTGAGTGTAAAAAGATGTATGAAAGTTTATGAATAGAATAATTAGGGTTTACATATTATAAAATGAACGTAGTAGCTTGCTCATAAGTGATAGAGATGAGAATGAAAATAGAGGTAAAATGGCTA
>BQNB010032957.1:19452-48917 GCA_026074375.1 Tanacetum coccineum
TGTTTGGTTTTTCGTTGCCCCAAGACTGCACCTACCGCATAATCACTAGCGTCACACATAATTTCAAACGGTAGGTCCCAATCAGGGGCAACTAAAATCGGGTCAGTTAACTTCTTTTTAAGTATATTAAACGCTTCAATACATTCTTTCGAAAAAATAAACAGTGTTTCCTTTTCAAGAAGATGGGTCATCGACCTGGTGATTTTAGAAAAATCTTGAATAAATCGATGATAGAACCCGACGTGTCCTAAAAAACTTCAAACGCCTTTGACGGAAGTCGGATGAGGGAGTTTAGCTATAACATCAACTTTAGCTTTGTCGACCTCAATCCCAGACTTTGAAATCTTATGTCCTAGAACAATGCCTTCTTTTACCATAAAATAGCATTTCTCCCAATTTAAAACTAAATTAGTGTCTTCGCACAGTTTGAGCATTTTGTCAAAATGGGAGAGGCATGAAGAGAAATAATCCCTGAAGACTGAGAAATCATCCATAAAGACCTCCATTGTTTCCTCGATCATGTCGTAGAAAATGGCCATCATGCACCTTTGGAACGTGCTCGGAGTATTACATAAGCCAAAAGGCATGCGTCGGTAAGCAAACGTCCCATAAGGGCAACGTGATATGTGGTCTTCTCTTGGTCTGCGGGTCAATCATAATTTGAAAGTATCCCGAGAAAGCATCTAGATACGATAACAATAGTTATTCGTTCCGCGAGTCTCTCAAGCATATTGGTCCAAAACGGTAAACGGGAAATGAATTTGGGTGTACTTCATTTAACTTTTAGTAGTTAATGCATACAAGTCATCCCGTAACTAATCGAGTAGGTATCAACTCATTATCATCATTTTCAATTACGGTTATACCGCCTTTCTTAGGCACACAATGAACGGGGCTAACCCACGGGCTATCGGAGATGGGATAAATTAATCCGGCATCAAGGAGTTTGATAACTTCCTTTTTGATAACCTCATGAATTTTTTGGGTTAACCCGTCTTTGGTGTTGAATTTCCGGTTTAGAGTCACCCTCCATTAATATTTTGTGAGTACAAAATTGAGGGCCGATGCCCTTTATATCGGAGATTTTCCAAGCGATGGCATGCTTGTGTGACTTTAAAACCTTTAGAAGTCGGATCTTCTCATCTTATTTGAAGTCTTTAGCAATTATGACGGGTAGTTTATCAGTACCTCAAATAATGCATACTCAAGATAAGAAGGTATGATCTTGAGCTCCGAGCTCCGGAGGATCATTAATAGAAGATTTTACGATTTTAAGTTCCTCAACATGAAGTTCTTTCGGAGGGAGAGGAGATGATGGATCATTATTTAGAAATTCCTCAAGAAGACGAATGTCTCCCTCCGAATCATAGTAAGAGTCATCAATTTCCGGTGAAATTGAATCATCTTCAATAAGCACAGGAAAGCATCGGTTTATTCTAGATGAAGTCACTATCCCCGAAGGGAGTGAGAGTGGAGAAGAGGTAGAATGATTGGTTCGAAGTGGGTTGGCCCTTGTTAGAAATTTCTAAGAATCCGAGCACTTTTGAGCATACTCCCCACAAGCTACGTCGATTACATCGATTCGATTAATCGACTCGGCATCATTGTAGAAGTATCTCGAAGTTTGACCAACTTTGAATGTTACGGTTCATTTGGCGAGATGTTAAATTTCTTCACCGTAACATTCAATCAAATGCTGTCCGGTCCTCAAAAAGGGTTCCTAAGGAATTAAGGGAAACCCACCTGAGGTTGACAACATAATCAAACAGACCTACGAAGGTCGGTCGGAATGGAATCTTTCCTACTTATCACAAATACATCTTCAGGTAATACGGCCTGGTCAAAGTGGTCGATCGGTCCGCAGTCAAAGAATCATTTGGTAGGAGTAAGTTCAGGGGTGAAGCTTCTTCCATATAGAGATAGGCATATGAAGTTGATGCTTTCATGAGATTGGCAAGGCCAGCATTCATCTAAACTCCGGAAAATCAAATAGAATGAGAAACTTGCCGGTGGTCTCTAAGTTTTTCAGCAACTTTTTTAGGATGGACACGTTAGAGCAATTTTTCATTCCGAAGTTGTGGCTAAGTCAAACAATTTCTCCTTGTTATTAAGGAGACATTTAAACATTGTAGCAAACTTAGGCATGTGAAGAAGAGCATCCGCGAAACTAAGTTCGAAATGAAGTTTCCTAAAAATTTCAAGAACTTTTTAAGTGCTATGTTATCCAAAGCTTTAATCCATACACAACTTAAGCTATACCAATAAGCAAATGAAGATTAGAAAAGAGATAAGGGATAAGTGAAAAGATTATTTAGAGAGAAAATAAGATGGTGGAAAGAGTACACACACACACGTGATGAAACTTGGTAACCAAAATGCAACCAACACCCTCTCCATGTGTGGAGAGGGTTTCTTTTATACCCCTAGCCATCTAGTTGGCGTGTGGGCTTTTCTACTTGGGCCGGGCTTGGCTAAACTTGGGCTTTGAGCCCGAAACACGGACAATATTAGATTACAATCCAAGCCCGTTGAACCCGACTAGCCTATTACAATACAAGACCTAGTTTGACTTTATAAGACCGATAACATTCTTGTTTGACTTAATAAAATAAAGGCTAACAATCTCCCCCAATGTTGAGGTCTCTTTCTTCAAACTCCTCTGTACCACCAATGACATTCTTATAGGATACTTTGTTTTATCATTGTCTCCCCTGACGTTGAAGATATGAATTTTAACGTTTATGCTTTGCCTTGTTTTTGGTCTTGTCTTGTTTGTAATGGCTTTATTCATTCATGCTTTGTGATCTTGATCTTGAGCCTTTATCTTTTGACTTTGAGTTCTTGAGATCGTTATCTTGCATCATCTCCTTGACTTGAATCATCTTGATTTGACTTCCTTGATCAACTTGTGCTCTTGACCAACATGCTCATACTTGTTACATTCTTGTTTGACATATATGATTATAAGTCTAACAATCTTCCCAAAAATACGATTCTTTAATTGACTTTGAGGATCTTTGATGATGGGGAAGTTTAGAATCAACTATCTTGATGTTGAACGATTGAATTTAAAAGCTTGAGTATGAGCATGTAGTTTATGAATCCGACTTCGCTGGAATAAGGCTGCAACACCGTCGTCTAAACCTGAAATAAGACAGTTAGCAATAAACGATGAATATGGCTTTGTCATTCATCTTAACTTTGGTTGCATTAACGTCCGGTTTCCCATTTTATTGTATAAATACTATACCTGTGATCAAGTAGATTCAAAGAATCTCCTTGATAGGGTTTCCAGCTCAAAACGTAGGATATTCTAACATAGATGTATTAGATTCATCATGCTTGCTAGTTCTTATTACCAGAACATCTCAAAGCAGACAACACGGTACGAGTGAATCAGATAGTTACTATCTTTCTGATTTAGTCGTCAATTCATTTACTAGACCAAAATTGATATCCAGTTATCACAAGCTCGATTCATATAGAATCTTGCAAGTCACCTACCAAGAGCTTGTTTGATGTTGGCTCAAGTAGGATTTCCATCTTCACTGTGAATACTTAAGTATCACTTGGATGTTCTGGCAAGATCTCAAGGATAATGCGTAGGACTCTTTGTTACAACTTGTGAACTTTATGGTGTTCAACAAGTGTATTTTGACATTGTGTCCTAATAAGATTTATAATTTGATCTCTTCTTGGCTCTAGACTCAATTTGTGCCACTTTGGTTTTAGTCAATCGGAGGCTAGAGCAAACTGCTCACCATATTATATTAACCAATCTCGGAATATGAGATGTAATAGATAAGTGTGTATCTCAGTGACAATGAGACAAGGTTTCTTTTTGAGAGAAACCGAATGGCTGGGAAGGGTGTGCATTGCATCATGGGTCCATGATGTCGTCTTCAATATCAACAATCATCATTGTGATTTTTTGATAGTTATGTATTGACCGGTTTCGGTCCTAAGGTGTAAGGGGGCTTCTTTCGTTTCACCCTTTTTCCATACATTTCTTTTTCATTCTTCAACCCCTTCAATGCTTACCAAGACGTCATTACTAACACCTTGTTGTGATTTTCCAAGTGTTTAGCTCAATCATTATGTCGGCATTCTTCCTCTTCTACACATTCATCTCCAATCAATACCTAAGGACTGCTAGTTCTAATAAATGAGTGTCCTTGGGTTGGTAGATCCCCTCGGTTCTGGCTTGGATCGTTAATAGGACTTATACCTTAACTAACCACCTTATGACTCAGAATCGTACGTGAAATTAATAGCGTACCCCCTTTTGTGTGGGGGATGAGATCGAACCATAGAACCATTTTTTGACATTGTTATTTTAAAATACTCCCCCTACACATGTGCTCTGAGATTCAAAATTGTTTAGCACATGAAGGAAAGAGTTGCATTTAGAGTCTTAAAGATCACATTCTTCTATATCATATTTTAATTACAATTTTCTCCCCTTATTTTAAATAATAAAACACTTAGTATTTGAAATACCAATTGATTAAAATTTGACATGAAAAATTCCATGGGGAGAAAAATTATACCACGATATTGCATGAATTTAATTCAACAACTCACTGCAACGTATATGTGGGATACCAATATTTATTAAAACTTGACATTGGAATGAAAAATTGATATGACACCAAAAATGTTGAAGACGGAGTGAGATGCCTTAGTGAACAATGTATTTTGAATAATTGACATTATATGTTCCACATTTTTATTTACACAAAATGTGTTTGGCTTACATAAAATTGACATTTATGAGATGTACCCAACACATTAAAAGGCTTTGGTTTTAAAAAGCTCCCCCTCAGAAATTGATTCACATAAAATGGGACATTTCTTCGTACGACAATTCTTTTAAAAATTATTCGTGGAAGGGTACTGTGTTGAAACACACAATTTTAAAAATACCACTTTTTTATGGAAAAAGACACAATTATATTGTAGACATTTTGACATTGAAAGTTCTTTTTGAAAAAATTGTGTTCAACGATTTTGAAAACCATGATAGAAGACTTCTCTTATATTTTAGAGTAAGCGACTGAAGCGTACACTTCCATTTTACATTCGGGACCGAGTTTTGCACTGAATTGTAATAAGTCATTAGTAAGAAATGACATGTTTTGAAAGCATTTGAAACTCTCGCTCGAACTTCATTTACACGCCCGTGTCGATGTTAATCAACATTTCTAGGTACGTAAATGTTATCGATTCCAAGAGACATGTCGAGAAGATTCTTTTTGATATTTTTGAAATTTTCTGATTTTATATTTTGTTTTTCTAGATTTTATATTTTTGTATTTTTCTTTTTGTTGGTTTTATATTTTTGTATTTTCTTTTTCAAAAATATTTTTAAATCAAAATAAAGAGAAAAAAAATATTTACAAAATTGAAGTTTCCATTAGCAGTGACAGTTGTGGCTAGAGTGGAAGTGGATGAAGTTGAATCAGGTTGTTGTTGACGTTTATTTGATGCATCAGTAGTATTGACAGCGGAAGACTTTAAAACACCTTGATTTTCTCCATTGAAATATTCGTCGAACAAAGGACCGAATAGCAAATCCAGCTCATTTGACGTTGTTACTGTCTCAGTTGCTTGATGAACTTATGTTGACACTGTGGTGCGAGGCTTGAACCGTTTTGTTCAAACGTCGTTTGACATTGAGGTTCGAGGCTTGATCTGTTGTGATCAAACGTCATTTGATGTAGTTCATCTTTTGTGATTACCTCATTCTCGGCATGGTTTCAGAGATATCATCTTTTCAGCAACCATACTTGAGATTTTCCTCTTTACATTGTATAATGACACCTGCACTTAAAAGGGTTTTCATTCTATCTGTGTTTTTTTTGTTGCTTTTGACCATTGAGAGATGTACCTGCACTTAAATCCAGAGTTTGTTTGCATACATAAATATTAGGGGTATCTACATTGGAACCATGTGGGGGTTACTGTTCACCCTTGGTTGTGCTAAGAGTTGAGTAACTTTCCTGTAGGAATCCACCTATGACCAACAGTTTTAGAAAAATTCTCTACACGTAGTGGGTTTCCACCTAAGATCAGATCTAGAAGATGTTTTTCATAACACAGCGGAAGTTTATTAGGATGAAAAACTATCTCTTGTGATGATTTGCTACTCATGTTTTAGAGTATGATTTTGATCTACGGGTTTGTTATGTTTCTGGTTTATGGGATTGAATCTTTGCACGCGAGTTTACTTCTTAGGAGTTTTGTTATACAAGCATCATGATTTGCATTAAAGACACACTTTATGGCATGTTGAACAAACAAAGTTTTTGGAAATCTGAAAAACGAACTTGAACTCTTAGTGTGATCTGCTTTGGGCACAGCTGTTATCGTAACGCCACTCTTAGATACAGGCAAACTCCTAGATGTTTGATTGTTTGCTACTAGGTTTGGTTTGCTTTCCTTCAGCAGTGCTTTAGAATCAGCAGAGGCAAGTCACCACTAGTTTTTGAGTCCTATCGCTTTCTTGTGTCTTTTTCCTAGCTTCATCTAGATAGTGATTATGAACCATGTCATTTGAACTAAATCTTGGCATGTTCTTAGAACTATTCCTAGATTCGCTAAATGCAATCACGTGATTAGGTTTTGCAAAGGTGGATTCTATTTTCTTAGGTAAATAATGTTGAGTGACTGGTTTTGACAAATTCTTATTCACATCAACTTGGGAGGCAAACCGTTGTTTTGACATTTGAGCCCTTGCAGATTTAAACGCATTCGGTTGTCTAACAACTGATTGGTTTCTTAGTGATGGTAAAACCGGTTTCCCCAAGACTGATGTTTTGTCAAACTTTAGTCATCTACACTTTTTCCTTTTAACTTCCTTAAGGTCATTTTTCAACACAGCAATTGCAAAAAAACATTTTCTCCTGAATCTGAGCTTTTAATTCTGCATTATTATCAAGCAAAGATGTTGTCTGTTCTGTATAGTCTTTAGATTCGTGATTTTATAGAATCTACAAAATCTTTGTAGATGCTGTGTTTCAAAGTCTCATTTTCCTTACGTAATTTAGCCACACTATGTTCTAATTCGATGATTCATTGTTTCAAGTACATCAAGTTTCCTTTTCAATCTGGCTTTATTTACTGTTTGTTTCAAATTTTGACCAATGTTGCACCTGATTTTAGAGATTGATTTTGATATTTTAAGTTTCTGAGAGCAATTGCAATGTGCTTTCCTTTCTTGAAAAATTTCTTTTTTGAAATTGGGCAACTGTCTCTTTGAGCAAAATATTTTCAGACTCGAGTGATTGTTTTGAGTATTCAGTTGTCTGGTTATCAGGTGATGAATCAAGCATAGGACTTTTAACTTGACATGTTTCAGGATACTGGTCAACCCTACCTTCATTAATGATTTCAGGTTGCTCAGTATGCTGTTGTCCGATAGCAAAGATATTGCATTCAGCAGTCAATTGTACCTCAGCCATTGGCTCTTCGTCATAAATGGGTCTGATATCTGCATCATCAGCATCTGTATCATTCCCTGACCTGTTGTTGTCATCTTGCACTGTTGAGTCTGTCCTAATGCTTTCTGTGTCAACCAAATCAGCATCCAATGCTTTACCCGTATCAATCTTACTCTCTTGCGTCTGCATCTGTCTTTTATCACCTTCTTTTCAATTTACTGTCTTTGTTGCGTGTTCTTTCAGCAAACGGACTTCTTGACATTACCCATGTGTTGGAGTAGTGTATCTCTGAAGTGTTGAACTACGATTCCTGTGTATTGAATCGATGTAATTTTGGAAACTGATTGTTTTACACCCAAAAGGCTGCTTTTCTGTCATGGGATCCATTTCTTTGAAATTCATCTTTGTCATGTTGCTTTTTGGTTTTTTTGTGGGGGGGGGTTCGTCTACGTTGAGGAGCATTGTTCTTGTGAAAGTATCAACATCTTGACCAAAGAGTGACATGAATGCCCGTTTGTATCCATGTTCGATGCGAGTGCCTTTTAATGTATCTTTTAAAAGAACTTTGAAGCGTGTGAATGAAGAGATCGGGAAATATGTCATGCATCTTTCTTTTGCTTTTGACATCTTGTATTTGATTGCATGCACATCTTTTGTTTCAGAATTCAAGCTGCATTCCTTTACTAATTTGTTGGATGCATTCTCTGAATTACTGTCTTCTTTCTCAGAACAAGTGTTTTGTATGACATACTGATTCAAACCTTCAATGAATCAACTTTGGAATTGGATTTGAACCTTGATCTTCGTGTGTTTTGCATCATTCTTTTGTTTCGTCAACAATTGTGGACGATTCGTTGTTGGACGAAGTTATTAAATCAAGAATGTATTTTCCTGAGGGAATCCTTGTTAAATATCATTGCATCGTAAAATGATTGAGCATCATATCTTGTATAATTCTGCATTCGCATCTTTGATTTTGAAATGTAAGCATTTCAAACGTTGTTCTGAGTTTTTGTCAAAGTAGTCTTCGCAATCAGTCTTGAGAAATTGTTTTTCTGGTAAGAGGCTGTTCTAGTAATCCAAGTTTGAGAGAATGTCTCTTGAGATAGGCATGGTACCAAAATCTTGTAATGTATCTGTGGAAAACTTTAGTTGTGACTGAAATTGCTCGAAGACTTTCAATGCATTTAATTCTTGAAGTTGTGTCTTCTCTTGAACTTTAGAATTAGAACACGAAGAAACTGTGTCATTTGAAGAACACTTGATGTTTGAGTTTGCATATTGGTGAGTTGGTATTTGATCAATTTTGTGTTCGTGAATGGATATCGGATCTTTAAGTAGGTAAGTGATGTTGTTGTGGATCAGGAAATCAATTAATGTACACGGAAATTTTACAAGTCTTGGATTTTTAAACCGAGGAAAAGTAATGGATCTTTCACGGGGATTTTTTTTACAAAATCAAGAAAAAACCGTGAAATGGAATGATTTGGAATCATGCGAAAAAATCCAAAAATCTGGTGAAAAAAGGTCAATTAATCATGGAAATCGTTGTTTTTGGGCTTCGAAATCCTTAACCAGCTAAAGGAGTGGTTTTACACGTGATCCGAGTCTTCGTTTTTCTCTTCGATTTGATGTTGTACACGGGCTTTAAAACGGACTTACGGATCAAAAGTTATGGTTGTTTTACTGAAACCGTTTTCGTCACACAAGTTTGCTAAAAAAAAATTTGTTCGGTTGTTATATGAAGTACCTTATTTCGGTTCATGCTTATTCGGTACGTTAGTTTTTTTTCGGGGGGGTTTGTATTATTTCGGTTCACAAAGAAATCAACTAGTTCGATAGTCTTGTTCGAATGAGCTTGTTCGAATGAGCTTGTTCGAATGGTGCTGGTTCGAATGAGCTCGTTCGAATGGTGCTAGTTCGATGGTCGTTGTTCAATCAACAAGAGTGTCCCTAGATCGATGCTCTTGTTCGGTGGACCTTGTTCGATCCACAAGAAATACACGCTCGTTCGATCAAAACTAATCGTCGCTCGTTCGATCAAAACTAATCGTCGCTCGTTCGATCAAAAAAACAAGGAAACTCTCGTTCGATCCAAATGAGGAAAAACAATCGTTCTCGAAACAAACAAAAAATGTCACTAGTTCGATCAAACTTGAATATCCCTCGTTCGATCCTTGACGTAGTACCCTCGTTCGATTCTTGAAGCACGCCTGCTAGTTCGATCCTTGCGTTTAAAGCTTATAGCCAAAACTATGCACACGAAACGAACAAAAACAACAAAAAATACAAACACGAAACAACCACTAGAAACTAAACAAAACTAAACCCACCGTGGCGAATGATACCAAATGTTATCCAAAAGTTAATCCATTTCCCAACAATAAGCTTATACAATCAAGCATAAATAAAGATAGAAAAGAGATAAGGAAAGTGAAAGATTATTAGAGAGAAAAACTAGAGAGGTCGTGGGTGGTATAATTATTCTCATGTATCTTCAACTGTCTTGACGCATATGCTATCACTTTGCCTTGCTGCATCAGCACGCACCCAAAACCTTGTTTTGATGCATCACAATAGACCACAAAGTCATCGGGTCCATCGGGGAGTGCTAACACAGGAGCATTGCATAATTTCTCCTTCAGAATTTGGAAAGCTTCCTCTTGCTTATCGCCCCACACATATGCCTTATTCTTTTGAGTCAACAGGGTGAGGGGCTTTGCGATCTTGGAGAAATTTTCGATAAACCTTCGGTAGTAACCTGCCAATCCTAGAAATGAACGGATTTCTGTTGGTGACTCAGGGGTCTTCCAGTTCTTGACTGACTCAACCTTGCTAGGATCCACGTGGATACCGTCTCGGTTGACCACATGTCCTAGGAACTGAACTTCCTTCAACCAAAATTCGCACTTTGAAAATTTGGCGTACAACATCTCCGTCTTGAGTAAGTCTAGAATTGTCTTCAGGTGGACTTCGTGCTCTTCTTCTGACTTGGAGTAGATTAAAATGTCGTCAATGAACACAATTACGAATTTGTCCAAATACGGCTTGCAGACGCGGTTCATTAAGTCCATAAATATTGCTGGCGCGTTTGTCATCCCAAATGGCATGACTGTGAACTCAAAGTGCCCATATCGGGTTCTAAACGCGGTCTTCGGTATATCTTCTTCTCGGACTCTCAACTGATGATATCCGGAACGAAGATCTATCTTGGAGAAGCAACACGCACCTTGTAATTGATCAAACAAGTCATCAATTCTGGGAAGAGGGTAACGGTTCTTTATAGTCAACTTGTTTAGTTCCCTGTAGTCAATACACATTCTCATCGAACCGTCCTTCTTCTTGACAAAGAGCACAGGTGCTCCCCATGGTGAGTGACTTGGTCGAATAAAACCCTTCTCTTGAAGTTCTTTGAGCTGGTTCGATAATTCTAACATTTCTGAAGGAGCTAATCGGTATGGAGATCTAACAACTGGTGATGCGCCTGGGATCAGATCGATGCGAAATTCTACCTCTCGCACATGAGGTAAACCCAACAGATCATCTGGAAATACTTCGGGGAAATCTCGGACAATGCGGATGTCATCAAGCTTTTTCTCATCAGCCTTGATACATGCAAGTGATCCAAGATCCTTTTCCGGCCTCTCGCCTTGAACTTCAAGAATCTCGCCATTCGGAAGAGGAATACGGACAATCTTCTCATAACAATCGATGAGAGCTCGGTAGTATGCCAACCAATCCATTCCAATGATAACATCAAAACTTCCTAGTCGGGTTGGCAACAAGTCTATTTTGAAGACGTGATTTAATAAAACTAAGGTGCAACTATATAAAATGGTATTGGTGCTAACAACTTTTCCGTCTGCTAATTCGATTTCATAACTAGTGTTCAAAGCGGTTGGGGCAATATCAATAAAAGGCGTAAACGCAGAAGATACAAAACTCTTCTCAGCACCAGAATCAAAGAGAATACAAGCGTAGTGATCATTAAGGAGAAACGTACCCGTGACCACATTCGGATTCTGCTGCGGATTTTCAACCACCACATAAGCTCTAGCACGAGCTCCATCATTCTGCTGGTTCCTTGCTTTTGGACACTTGTCCTTGTAGTGTCCTTTCTCACCACACCCGAAGCATGTCACATTTTGCAAGAAGTTATTACCTGCACCCTGAACCCCGAATCTACAATCCTTCTCTAGGTGACCTATTTTTTGACATTTCTGGCACCTTTGAGGACACGGTCCATGATGATGTAAGTTGCATCGATTGCACTTTGGTAAATTTCCAGCATAAATCTTTCCTCCAGCTGGGGCTGCAGCATATGCCCTGACAGGTTCCTGTCTCCTGTTTTGTTGCTGGGGATAATTGTTGTTTCGGTTGCGGTTCTGGTTGTTGTTGTGGTTATTGTTGTAGTTATGGTTATTGTTATTGGTGTTCCTTTGGTTGTCTTCCCATTTCCTTTTATTACTTTCACTAATTCTAGCAGCCTTACCCTGAACTGATTGCTCGACCAGTGCACGGGCCATGTTGATTGCCTCATGCAAGGTCGCAGGCTTAGAAGAAATCATATTTCCTTTGATTCCTTCAGGAAACCCACGAATGTACTTTCCAATCTTCTTGCTTTCAGTGGGCATCAATTCAGGACACATCAGAACTAGTTCATGGAAGCGATTGCTGTAAGCCTCGATATCATCTCCTTTCAGAGTCAGAGTCCAGAGCTCTTGCTCCATCTTTTCGATTTCGGTTGCTGGGCAGTATTCAGTCGTCATCATAGCTTTCACGTTGCTCCAGGGGATCTGATTAGCATTAGCGAGTCCCAAAGTCTGAACATTTCCGTTCCACCAGGTTAGGGCACGACCCTCGAACGTGCACATAGCAAACTTCACTTTGTCATCTTCAGCACATTTGCAAATCTCAAACACTTGCTCTATCTTTTCGAACCAACGTTTCAGTCCGACTACGCCTTCAGTCCCCTTGAAAGAGTGAGGCTTGCAGTTCATAAATGTCTTATACGAACATCCTGGATCTCTTGATAACACGTCCTCCAGTATTTGCTGATCCAGATCCACCAGCATTGTTTGAGTCAGCTCTAGTCTTTTCATATTTTTCAATGGCTTTGGCCACACGCTCTTTCCACCTATCTACCGAACGGATTTCTGCTTAAATCTCCTGGGCGGCTTGATTCTGAGAAACATGAGTATAATTCGTTAAGAATTTGTAAAGGTATGCAAGGAGTTATGGGATATGATAAGATGGATAAAGAAATCGAAGGATGTTGTAAATAATCAGGAATTTACTCAGGGGTTAAAATATAATAGACTGATAGAGATAGATATTGATATGTCAAAAGATAGACGTAAGGGATCGAATTTAAACCAAGTATTATATATATATAAGGTTATATATAATGCAATAATGATAATCAGAAAAGCAAGTAAGGATCGGGGAATACGCTCGCGTGGATATCGGTAGCGTTGAGGATTCTGTAAAATTTGAAATGAAGAAAGAAATCTTTAAACTTTATGGTTATAGACTAAGTTTTGAAAATGACCCAGTTCCCTATAACCTTGGCTTCTGGTACATTCTGTACAAACGCCAAAATAGGTCGCGCGGGGAATGTAACATTGGGGAAGCTACTTAAGTACAACAAACAAGATATAGGAAATGACAAAAATGAATTTTAAGATAATATTTCATTTTTAGCAAAATATCGAGTTAATACATTAGGTCCCATAGAAGTTTTGTGTCATTAAAACATCCAACATACATTGTAAAACAAAATGTCAAAAGATGAGTAAGTTTTATGAAATACAAAAGTTGCATATAATTTAGATAAAACACGCAGAATCCATCTTCATTGATAATGCGCCACCGGGCTCCCCTTCAGTCTTCATACCAGGAACATGAAAAATTCCATACTAAAGTCAACACAAAGGTTGAGTGAAATCATAGGTTTGTTGGTAAATTGGTGGACCACAAGATCGATGTAATAATGGACTCTAAAACACATTTAGTAGTCCAAAACGTTTATTATTGCACTAAGCTCATGAACCCGAAGCCTTAACTAGTTTGTGCCCCAATTGTATAGGATGCTTGCCAACAACCTAAAAGTATTCTCAATGTTATGCCACCCCCCACCACCATATGGTCAACTTGTGACCAGAAATTCCAGGTGGGGATTGTCAGTCCCGATAGATCTATCCACAACACTCGCGCTCACTACAATAGCAATTGACGGTTCATGATATAGTGGGGACTTAATTGGCAATAGTGGTAACTTAGGCAATAATATTCAGGCAGTAATCTGGATAGCATACAGTTTAAAACACTTAGAAAAACACTTGTGTCCAATAGTAAAAATAAGCAATGTAATTCACCCCGTAGAGTTTGTAAAACAATTAAGTAGTAAAAAGGGGGCTATGAACTCACCTTGAGTACTGATAGTCCAATAATCACAGATAAAAATGTCACGCAAAACGTTTGATGCAACCTATTTAAATTAAGGTCGTATAAGTACCGAGTACTTCAATTTATAACATTCAATATAATATCATAGTAGTTACGTTGTGCTATCGTTCGGGCTATCATAATTAAAGAGGTCATGACATGACGTTCGAGGAGTTAGGATACTTTAAATCGTAAATCCAACAACATCGTCGATACGCCATCCGAAGAGGCCTCATTATGAAACTCCCTAGTAATATAGCACTTTGATAACCACTCAATATTCTATATAGCATAATCACCGACTAATCGTTTTAGTAAAATAATATTTATAAAGTGAAAACGTTTATAAATATACTTTTCGTAAAAATGACCTAATTTGGTCGTTTTAAGCCCGTTGCTCGCGTTTCTTACGTCCACGTCTTCGTAGTAAGACGAGCGATCAAAATATTACATTTTCAAGTTTTTAAGATTCTGTGATGAATAGTAAAATTACTGTTCATAACAGCTCGTTTGTCGTTTTAGGCTTTAATTGGCGTAAACTTGTAATCGTAATAACTTATTCGTTTTAATCCCGATTTCAGTGATTCCTTCGAGTACGTTTTTGTTATTAAAAGAGGTATTATATTTTATAAAGATAAATTCACTGATGAATAGTGATTTTTACTGTTCATAGTTTATAAAATTACTTTTATAAACTTTAATTATCGAAAATGTCGTAATTTACTCGTTATAGTTCCGTTCTTAACGATTCTTGCGTGTACGATCTCGTAATCAAAAGTTATATCATATTTTAGATGTTTTAAAATAAAAGTTGCTGTAATGAATAGTAACTTTTTATAAAAATAGTTTTATAAAAGTATTTATAGTCGTAAACTCGTTTTTAACGTATCTTTTTCGTTATAGATCGGTTTTTCGAGTTTCTTATCATTATGGAATCGTCATGAGGCGTATTATAACTCTAAAATATCAAAAGCTACTGCCTAAGATTCGAATTAAAACAGCCCCTATGTATTTAAGTGTATAACTTTATAAAAACTTGTTTTTATGTATTATTAACTTAGTAGTTTACTATAAAAACTCTTATAACCATATTTTACATATGTGGTACTTATAATAAAGTCCAATATCATCCCTAGTCCTTGTCCCTATTTTCTTGTAATTTCATTGTAACATAGTTCAACCCTTTACTTTCATTGTTTTCATTAGTATTTCATTTGATAACTTTAAAAACCATTTATAGTCCCTTAAATAAATGTTTATACTTTAAACCAATAAGTTAACATCTTTTTTAGATCTATTTTTCAATGATATTTATAACTTTTGGATCATGAGAATAAGTGTATAAAATTGATAAACTCAAATAAAAAAACACCATTTTACACATTAAAAAGTCATTAGTGGTGATATGGGCTATATTAAAATGTACTCATAAATTCATAAGAAATAAAAGTATTAAAGATATTAGGAAAACCTTAGTGTGAGGTATTGGATGTAATAATGTATGTTTAAACCCGTGTTTAGTCTTAAATCCAAGCTTCAAGCTTATAAACCCTTGATTAAGGTTTAAAATCCCTAATCTTTTCTTTTTTTCTTAATAACTTGCAAAATGATGAACCTAATGCTTGATAAAACTTAGATTACCTTAAGATCGATGTTTAAGGGTTGTATAATCTTGAGAAAATCAAAGTATGGATTTTGTTTGGTGGTCTTATTATGTGCCGTGAGTTTTTGGGTGTAAAGAGAGAAAGAAAATGAATTTTTATGCATTGTAGGATTTTAAGTACAAGTTTACTTATGCATGCGTGCTTATTTATAGGTAAAAATTTTCCATAACTTATAACATGGTTAACTTTTCCGACCCTTAGACTTAAAGCTGATTCATGCCAAGTTGATAAAGGGTGTAAGAGTTCGTTTTCTTTAATATCTTGATTATTATGTAAAACATTGAATGTCTTGGTCTTCGGTCCTTTAGGAATTTCGGGCGTATTTAACATATATGTAGATGTTATATTTATTTTTGTTGGGGTTATTGGGTTTATAATCGTGGGTATTTTGTTTAGGCGTAGTTAGGTTTTAGGGAAAATTCCGGGGAATGCCTATACGCATTTTATCGTGAAAACCGTAAGCATTTTACGTAGCTCAAATAAATTAAGATGAACAAAGTTATTAATTATCCTCTTAATAAATAATATATCACTTGCCTTGATATAAACATTTTAATCATTGAAATGCCCGTTTAAATTGAATGATCATTTTCAGTTTACGCGATTTAACTTTACGTTCTACGGTTTAAGAGTAAAAGCGTAAAACTACCCCCCCCCCCCTAACATAAATTTTTATGAATTACATAATGTCATACAATGACCAAATATAGGGGAAATTGGTGTTATAATGGAATTCTACATAATTAATGATTGCTGATTCGGGGGGGGAAGAGTTGAAAAAGTTCTAAAGATGAATAAGCTTGCTTTGGAAGCATATAAAAATTCAAAAACTTTCCAAAGGTTCAAGTGAAAGGATCTGGTAATACTCAGATGTTCCGATGAAGCCAAAGGACAATTTCTGGTAGCTTCGAGTGCTACTTTCTTAATCTTAAGAAGTTCATGATGTCTCCAATGATGAGGAATACAAAGCTGAGAATACAAAACTAAAGCAGTAGTTGCAGAGAAACAAGCTGGATATGTACAAACCAATTTAACTCTGTCATCTGCAAAACTCGTGATTCATATCAAATGGTGTGATGATTCCCATCATCAGTGGACCTTGCTGTCCAACGAAAAACGTCCAATCATTGACCCTGTTATATCATATGGTTACTGAAAACGTCAGCATCAACACCACACCACCAACCACACAAGCTCATGTTTCATTGTGTTAACCTCTTGCTGGAAAGACATTTCAAGAGGAGTTTAGAAGTGCTGGTTGGTGCAAGGAAAACTGTGACGGACAAAAGACTGTTGCAGAGGACAGTATGACTCATTCATACTTGATTTAAACATGTCAGGTCCTGTTTTTCATATCATAATCTTGTACATCAATAAGTAGTGTGGTAATCAGTGTTATGTGTTAGTTTAATGAATTTTTCATGAGTTTCTCGTATAAATCCAATTCATTTATAAAATCAAAATAACTGACACTAACAGAATCCTCATTTATTGAGGCGGTTCAAATATAGGTGCGAATATCGGCTAGGTATTTAATCAGACCAAACTTCTTTACCTCCCTAAATTTTACTATACTATTTTAAATCAAATTGAGATCCTAAATCTCAAAGGTTTGAAATTTTGTCAGGGGAGATGAATGTGATTTAAATATTAATCTGATAAAAATGTAATCTATTAAGAACTCAAGTAGGTATCCTTCCTCATGTGCCAAACAATTTCGAATATCAGACGCACATGTTGAGGGGGTAGCGTGTTGCAGAATCAAACAATCGAGGTTACTAATGCTTGATGTTTACATCGCCCGTACCTTGATTGATTTTAAATGGTTTTATGGCGAAGAAGAACAACGTACCAAAGGACGACCTGTATTACTTTAATTAAGAAGTTATAAGGATTGGTTTGGTAGGTTTTAGTTCCCATGATCCCGCCAGAGCTGGAGATCTACCCAGGGGATAATCCCTAGTTATTGTAGATCTTAGGTTGATTACAAGGAGTTAATTGTGAGAAATAAGGGCTAGTGCGGACTAAGATGGAGTAGTACTGGAACATACCCAACAAGTACTAGTAATGAAGTCTCGGTAAGCACCGAAGGGGTTGGAGAAATGAAAATGAAATGTAAGATAAAGGGTGAAAAGAAAGCAGCCCTCCTTAAACATTAGACAGAAACTGGGTCACTACATATGCTGTCAGAATCACATGGTTGATTGTGACATTGAGACAAGTATCATGGACCAGTGATCGCTGCACAACCCTCCCTAGCCATTCTAAGATCCTCAAAGGATTCTTGTATCATTTCTCACTGAGATCAATAAATTTTCTATCGATCTCTCACTCCGAGTTAGAATTGATATTGAAAGGTGGCAGTCTGCTCCAGCCTCCGACTACTAAAAACCAAAAATGCACTATTGAGTCTAGAGCCATGAGATCATCCATAAATCTTGTTAGGACACTAATACAAACTATGGCTTGTCATCACCATGTGATAACAAGTAAAGATCTTAGATTCCTACGTATTAATACATCGTGGTCTTGCCAGACATCCGAGTGATACGAATGTACTACATATGAAGATGGAAATCCTTTAGAGCAACATCACAAAAAGCTCTGGTAGGGGACATGTGAGATCCTCTTGAGGATCAAAGTTGTGATAACTGGAGAAATGATGGTGCATTACGTATGAATCAAAACTTGTTCACGTATATGAATTGACGAGTAGCTTTTTGAAAACCTTTTGATTGGCTCACACACTAAATTTTTGAGCACAATTGACTGTGTATTTCTTTCAAAAATCAAAAGTGTTTCTGATGAAATCTTGATTTTATGTTATAAAATCTTCGATTTGTCACAAAAACCTCTTTTTGAGTGACACGCGACTGGATTTTCAAATCTCAATTTCATGTTAATCAGTGGGTTTAATCTTAGGTTCACTTATTATGTGCCTTTGTCTACTTGAGACGCTCGGTTTGAGAACTGCTAGCCAGCTGCGAAACCCTGTCAAGAGATTCTTGGAAGTCTACCCTGGATCTAGGCAGTATTTATACTGATTAACGGGGAACGTGGTCTTGCAACTTTATTTTTAACGAATAGTACAAAGAACTTTCGTGTGTTTATTACTAACGTATACTTGTCAGGATTCACGATGGTGCAGCTGCTGGGTCAGAGATTTGTCAATTCACATCCCATGTCCACACTTTCATATTTTCTAATCAAAGACATCATGATAGCTGGGGAAAAAAAAAAAGACCTCAACAAGTTCTGTAACTCGGATGCTTGCTAACATGTTCAGAAGGTGTGAGAATGCCCGGTGGGGGGGGGTAGGGCGTGGGGAGGGGGGTGCGAAGGTCACAACATCACATAGAGGCATTACTTTACAACAAGGATGATTAAGAGATTTACTGTGGCTGATGATCTTAAGGAAAGGCTCAAGATCTAAAGTCAAGGAACTATGCTTAAGTTTATACTTGCCATACAAAGATAGTATTGAAGAATCAAGACTACGAGCAGAGTCATGTTCAATCATAGATTGCTACTATTCTAATTGTTATTTTCTGGGGTGACCCCCCTTAGGGGGAGATTGTGAGGTTTATAAAAAGACTCGGGTCACCCTATGTATTTTCATGTTTAGCATTGCTCGTTGTTTTGTTAGTAATAGGTATTGAATTTATGGTGTTGGGGTCGGGTCGTTTACCCACTGTAAGCCACACCATAGCCCGTTTCAATAGGCATTTTGTAAGGTTTATTTTAAACCCTCTCCACACATGAGTGAGGGGTGTGGTTGAATCATTTTTACACACACAGTTTAGTGTGTTTTCTCTAGTTTTCTCACCAAACAGCTCTCTCATTCTACAACTTTCTTCTCTAGTTTCATATGGTGAATCCAGGAACCTAACTGATAGATGGCAACAAGATTGCTTTGACACACTAGTGTAATTCTTCATCACTTGTTGATTGAAGTTTTCTTCTCTTGACTTGAGGATATATTGTTGGATCACTTAGAAACAAATGCTTTATGATTAAAATGATCAAAAGGCTTTTAGAGAGGATAAGCGGCTGTTTTGAGCAGAAAGAATTGAGTGCAAAGGTAAGAAAAATGTTAGGGAATAGTCCGTATTTATAGGACAAAAAGGAGAAGCGTGGTTATATGGCCCGACCCCTTTAAATAGGGGCTGGCCCTTTAAATTAAGGAGCCGCCCATGCTTAATTAAGGGGAACGCCCTCTTATAAGACGCTCCATTTTTGTTCCTTTCATGGAGGTGTATACTAGACAATTTCTAGCGTTTAGTTCTGAATGTGATTCAAAAATCGTTATTTTGAATAAAACATTTCTTTTAAATGTAAAAAATGTTTTGTGATGTTTATAAAAAGTTTACAACATTTTATAAAAGTTTCCTTTGATCATAAAATGCATCAAGCATTTGTTTATTCATACCTTAGAGTGATATAAGTTTGAAATGAATATTTACTACTAAATACTTGTTTACGTTTAATTTTACGTTGAACGTTTTTATATTTTGTGATTATCAAAACGTAAAGATGTGAAAAAATATTATTAATGTTTTTAGGCATTATATTTTATCAACAATACTTATGGACTTTTGGCTTATTACCCTAAAAAGTACACCTAAGATACTACTTAAAACAACTTTTAAAAACCATTTTGAAATTCAGGAGCTTAATGAAAAGGCTTGTTGAAAACAGCTTATACACTAAGAACACTTAGTTACTTTTGGTTTTAAAAGACAAAAAGCTTATTTTAAGGCTAAAAACAGACATACTAATGAACTTATTTTTGAAAACTAATTTTAAATAGATTGACACTGACCCTAGACCTACTTGTAAACCAAAAATCAAATCCTAAAAGCTACTTATACCCTCTGAATTTTTGAATTGAAAACAGCTACTTGTCTTTTTAAAACTGCTGGTGCAGTTTGCACTTGAGTGACCAATACTCAAATTCTTTCTATGAAGACCAAGACAAACAATCTAACACACCTTAAACATTAAACTAAAGGCAATTAAAGGCATATTACTAAATCTAGAATGAATTTAGCTATTATTTCTAATAACTCATAACAGATTTTGGGGAATTATATAATTTAACCTAATCAAATCCTAATTAACTCTAACCTAACTATTTATCCTAGCACTAACAGACTTAGCTTTGGAGATGAAAACAAGAATTCAAAGACTAAGTGGCCACTAGCAGTACTAACTTGTAGTTAGTACTGCTATGCCAAACACCCCTTTAGTATTCATGAAACTCATTTGAACTTATGAAATAAAGATCTAGTGAACAAGACTTAATTACCAGATAACAAACAACTATTAACAAACCTTATGAGCTTATACAAACAATCAAATAAGCCAGAATCATTAAGCTACTAGTTATGCTAATATTTTTGGATTTTTATTGATTTATGAGACAATATAAAGAAAACTATGATCTAGACTATTAAAGCTAAAAACAGATAATCAAACTTAACTAATAAGACATAATAAGCAATTATAAGCACAAATAAGTAAGTAAATAAGCAGATTAAGCAGATTCAAACTATGAAATTAAGGACAGAAAAGATAAATGAGAACTTACAAATGCCTTAGCTAAACAAAGGCTTAATTTGCTCAAAGAGCTGTCAATAAGCTCTAGCTTTTCACAAGGATAATACTAGTACGTCTATGAACTCTTCCATTGCTTAGTTCAATCTATCCAAGCAACCAAAATCCATATTAGCTAGGAATAATGATTTTAAATGTTTAGTATATTAAATGACTAATTTGAGCTCCAATCAAGCTTATAGACTCAAAGGCTTATAGAGTAGCTAGGGGGGAGCTGTGAAATAGTCGAATAGAAGCATTTGTTGATATATAAAAGTGTATAAGTAAAACAGATTGTAACAATAAACTATGATTTAGTGATTTAAAATGTATACCAAACTTGGAATGAAGATTTCAATAAGCTAAAAACTGATTTTAAAATTACATTAGCTAAAATCTAAATTAGCTACTATTAAGCTAGAAAAAGAAGACTGATGTGTGTGGAGTCTTGCTCTCTATTTATAGCCGTGGAGTGAGCTTCTATGAGTACTTAGACCCACTCCTCATCCATTTGATCACGACCTTCATTAATTTCCAATCATTGGATTCATTATCAACCGTTGATTAAATGATGAGCACACGGATTGCCAACATGGCATTCCGTGTGTCAGACCTTTTGTGCTTCTTTTGGCTAGGATTTAGCTTAAAAACTTGTCCTTGTGTGTTTCTTTCATATTTCCGCGTGCACTCTTGGTGGGTTGAGCAATGAGAGCCTTTGGTGACATCCTATCTTGCCAAAATCGTAACTGGTACTCGAATCATAGAGCCACATCATCAATTGCCATTTACCCTTTGATTTCGAGCTAGGTTAAAACGAAGAAGGAGATGAACAGTAAAAACAGGATTTCCCGCCTTTACATTTCTTTTTTATAACTTAGTTTGACCTGGGGGTGTGTGTAGGTGGACTTGGGCCCGGTCATAAAGATATGGGCCTGAGTTTATGGTTTGGGTTGGTTATAAGGTTTGTGTTATAAGGGATAACGGGACCGTTATTCTTTATTATAAGGAGATAATGGTGTTAGGGTTTTAGGACCCTTTCTGAAACTAGTTTAACATTTAGGGTCTTTGGTTTATTTTTGAGGATTTTGTCTTTTTGTGGTTGACCAATGTTGACCAAGGGTTGACTTTGTTGACCTTTTGCTAGATTCTTCCGGCTCTTTTGCACTCTTTCTGTTCCCGTGTCCGTGTTTGTCTGGCTTTGACCGTTTTCTTGTGATTTTTGCACTATCCGTACCTACACATTCATAAACAACAAAATACACAAATACAAGTATATTTTTGCACATTTTGATCAATTAGGGGCCATTTTGGATATAATAAAGATATGTGATTTCTCACATATCAAAATTCCCCAAACTAAGCGATTGCGTGTCCTCACGCAATATTATATGCTCTAAAACCAAATACCTCAAAACTTCCCCAAACTAAATCTTTGAAAAGTAGCAAAGACTTTTGTGGAGAGAGTTAAGAAATCACAAGCTTTAAAACACCCCATTTTCCTATTTTTCAATTTTTTTTAATTAGAATATTCCGACTTCCATTATTTCCATAACTGTTAGGGATCATAGAACAAGATGCATTTCGATCCGAGAATGCCCCAAATAGGATAAATTCATCGTTCCCGACTTTTCACTTATCCAAACCAAGCTTAAAACAAAATTACAGTTAAATATCAGTTAAGATGCTAACACTACTCATATTTGCAACTTGTGAACTTTTTACTCCCGACAATTATTATATCTTAGGTGAATGTGCTATTTTGAATTTCAACTATGCATCAACGTTTTGCAAAATACTATGCTTTACGTTCCACCCAAGAATAATGAGTTTGAAGGCGAGATCATCCCATGTAGCGACTTTCGTCTCGGCACATCCCAACCTTGCGGCTAAGTGACCAGGCTTTTGACACCCCACAAAGACTAGTATCGGGATTCATGGACCTTAGGATTCAAAAACTATCAGGTTTCCTGAATATACATAACTTATAAAATAGAATAGTCAAAGTTTAAAAGCATATTTGAATTTAACAAAAAGAAGTTTATTTATTAATTCAAACTTAATATTAAACATTTATGCAATTGTAACCCTCGACCTTTTAGAAGGCTGCAACATCGGATGTGAGCCGGCAAGATGCAACAAACTTTTATCAGGTATCGGTTTTTATTCTTACTATGGGCTTTCTTGAGAAGATTCCACATCGGTTGTTTATGCTCAGGGCCGGTAAGACTGTAGTAACATTTATCAGCCCACAGTTTAGTTTATATTATTATTATATTTAATTAATTACTTATATTTATAACACACACACACACATTATATATATATTATATATATAATATATCATATTTATATAATATTTATATATATTTATATTTATTATATTATTTAGAGATTCTTTTTTTGAAAACGTTCAAGTATAGTTTGATCTATTGCATCTCGCGATCTGTATATCGAGTTGCTATATCTTACATAAAAATCTAATTGATTTAAGTTTAATCTCCATGATCTTCTCGCTACGTATATTAACGGTTAGAGCTTATGAGAGAACAATAGCCACACATTACATACATGAGCTCTTAAGATTTCCAACTAATATTTAACTCTATCATTTTTCGTTCTTCGTGAATTACTGCGAACGCTTAGCCTAAAAGTTAAGGAACAAGCTAGAGCTCAACACGCTCGATTGGGTCAAAATTTTACACTTATTCTACCCAGCAGGAAAGTCAAAATTGGGACAAAAACGCTTATTTAATTTTTGAAAATTTTAAAATTTTTCATATTTTTGAAAATTTTGGTGGGAAAACGAGGTACATGAGAACAATGGGAAAAAGTAGGTAATATTATATCGAAGATATACTACCCCATACTAAAATTAAACATTGTCCTCAATGTTTCCTAGCCTAAGACTTAAAACCTCACACTAGAACTCAAAAAGGTCGAATGCATAACTCAAGCCAGAAAAAAGTATCACAAAAATCTTAAGCCGTTTATCAAGTGTGCTAAAAGATAATTGTTAGTCAATAATAATCTTTAGGATATCGGATTTCCCTAAACTAATGGCAAGAAAAGGCTAGGAAGCTCTAGTAGACCAGGACAAAGCATCGAACACGAGAGTCTTCAGAAAATTTTGGTCAATCCTGCAAACAATCACAAGTACAACCAACAACAAGAATCAGAAGACTACAAGACTCCTCACATCACAATAAGAAAGAAGATAGAAGGATAAGCATAGGGTGCCTCCCACGAAGCGCTTTGTTTTTGGTAACCGAGTCACATAGCTTGACTCGATCCCCGAATTCATTCGTCCTTAGAGAAAGTGTGGATTTGGATAAACATTTAAGCACATGAAAGTTCCATCCTAATGAGATGCCACCGGCTCTAAGTGGAGATGCCGGGGATAAAAATGGTGTCCTCATTCTCGGTAGAGGAAAGTAAGGGAGAAACCTCAGGGTAAGTGAGATACGAAAGAAAAGTCCGAGTGACAAATGTGAAGGAATCGTCAACTTCAACATTAATCTCACCTCCCCCTGGGTTAAAACATTCATCTTCATTAACATTGTCAATATTGTTTATCACGGGCACATCGGGTTCCATGTCGAAGGTTAAATGCTCATATTCGTCGGGGGACTAGATCATACGTTAAGCAAGTTGTCAATAATATCCTCTTCCGAGTCAAAATCACTTTCAATACCCGGTGGTATCGAATCATCTGGTCCGGAACAAATTTTGATCTCTTCCCTATTAGAGTCACTATCCCTGATCCTTGACGAGGAAGAAAATTGTGGGACAGACTCGATATTTGTATGAAAAGTTTTCCGACAGACCAGGAAATATGAATTTTCCGCGCCCACAAAGTAACGACATTCCGATTGATATAATCCTCGGTGATTAGGGGTAGCCTAACAAGTCTTAGGAGGAATCGTGATGACTCACCAGCGAACTCATGGAGAAGAGATCACTCTTGGAAAAAAGTTATCAAATATCATGTGCAGATTCTGGTTCTTATAAGGTTTGGTTCATGATCGAAAAATACATCAGAAAAGAGATTATGGGTGTTATCATCACTAAGCAAACTCTCAAGATATAATATGTCTCCCTCTGAGTCATAATAACCTTCCTCGATATACGTAGGAACTTCGATAGCTAGAAAAGCGTCGATCTCATCATTGTCGCCTCCTGGGTCGAAATACTTAGTTTTATCAATTGGAGCATCGTACAAAATTCTTTTCCAATCATTCGTTTTACATTCCAAATCAAATAAATCATCATTTTCTTTGAAAGGTAGATCATCGGTGAATCCCTCGAGAATGGAAGCAACGCTTTTCATAGGAGTAGACAGGTCATGGTGAAGAAGAAACTCAATGTCGTCTCCTGGAGAGAGACACTCATCCTTATTAGAATCAGAAAGAGGTGTGACTAGGAAAGTCGACTCATCAAAGTTGGAATCATAAGAATCCTTGCACTTGATGTCCTCTAACACTTCATCAAAAAGAGGGTTTATGTCACTAGAGTTGAAATTGACATCAAATTCGAAAAGAGAGTTAGAGAAAGTCACGGAATCATCACGTGGAACGTTGATGGGTGAGAAATCATCACAAGAAGGTAAAACATTCTTACTATCACTCCTAGATGTATCCTCAGATTCTCTTGGGATTGGGATAATTTCCTCAGCACTAAAAGTACTAAGGTGCTCGTCCCCTATTATGAGAGAATCCTTGGGCTCAATAGACGGTAAGGTGGATGTGATTGAAAAAATCGAAGAAACTTGAGGTGTTTTGTTTGAATGAAAAATGCTCTCCTTGCAAATAACTTTAAATTCTTCAAACAAGGTGTTGATACAGATTTGGCGTTTAGCTTGCGACTCGGCGAGATTCGTTCATTTCCTGCACCTGCTTTTTCCTTTTCATCATTGTCATCTTCTGATGGAGGCACCAAACTAGAGCGAGTTCGTGCGTGAATCTTCTTAAAACTATCCCTTAAGCCATTGGTCATAACCATTTTAATTGACTCGTTTACATGCTTTTTGAGGATTTTTTGTCAGTTGCCATTGACATGAAAAATTATTTATTCATTTCCGTCCCTTAAAATAAGCTCTCCTTCATACACATCAATAAAGCATGAACCGGATTCCTCAAAAAGGATCTCCTAAATGAGATGTACTTGAGGATCGGCTTTAAAATCAACAATAACAAAATCTGCAGGAAAGTGAAAACTCCCAACTTTGACAAAAACGTCTTCAGCGACTCCTTTAGGATGAGTAATGGATCGATCTGCCAGCTCTAAAGTCATCCGAGTTGGTGTAAGTTCGGGTAAAGAAAGCCTTTTCCAAATAGAAAGGGGCATAAGATTTATGCTCCGCCAAGATCGGCCAAGGCGTGACATACATCCATTCCCGGGAAATCACATGGAATAAGAAACTTGCCGGGATCTCCAAGCTTTTCGGGAAGCTTTTTGAGGAACATCGCCGAGCAATTCTCGTTCAACGGTATCTTAGCTAACTCAAGCAACTTTTTCTTAATCATAAGCAAACTCTTAATCGTAGGAGCAAATCTTGGCATCAAAAGTAAAGCATCCGTGAAACTTATGTCGAAGCGCAAATCTTGAATGATTTGGAAGATCTTCTCCATTTGATTTAAAGCTTTGTCACGGGATTCTTCTTGGTTAAGTCGAGAAGGATATGGAATATTTGGCTTAGGTAAATTCTTCGAAACATCGGGTTCCGGAATGGGAGTGGTTTTAGGCAAAGTCTTCGGAATATCGGGTTCCGGGATATGAATGGGGATAACCGGAGGTGGTATTTGAGCGGTACTTCCTTGGAAATTAGATTGCCCCTTATCTGTTGTCTCCTCGGTTTCTCGTTCCACTACCTTTTTAGGAGAAGGATTAGTAGGAATCGAGGGTCCCTCGTAAGTAACACCACTTCGAGTAGTGATTGCTTTCATCTCACCTTTCGGGTTTGGAATGGTATTACTCGGAAGAGTACCCGAATTTGAGGCATGGTTTTGAAACAATCCACCTATCATGGTTTGCAAATTATTTTGAAAAGTAGTTTATTGATTCATCATGACGGCTTGTTGAGATTTTATCGTGTTTTCAATTTCATTCTTAAGGTCTCCTTTCAACGAGTTGATTTGATTTTGCATGTTTCTCATCATTTGATCGTTATTTCTCTTGTAATTCGAAAAATCATTTGAAAACTCTTGTTGAACTTGATTATTAGGCACTTGAAAAGGTTGGTTTTGAAATCCTTGGTTTTGAAAATTCGGAGCATGATTATTTAAACCTTGATTTCCATGAAAATTATTTCCCCGATTAAAATTATTCCCTTGACCTTGATTTTGGTTAAACCTATTTTGACCATTGTTTTGCACCGAAGCAAAACCTGGTGGTGCCATTTGGTTACTAACACGGTTCAGAGGGTTAACTTGATTGTAAGTACCCGTAGTCGCACAAACACTAGCTGCTCTTTTTGGGCAAGTTTTGTGGTAGAAGGAGTCGACAATGGAAACACTACACAAGTCAACTCAGAAAACAATGATAACACATATCAGGAACAGGAACCAATTACAGATCCTGATTCACCAATTACCCCACGAGCATACACTTACAACCCAAACTCAGAAGAGGAAGAAGAAGCTACTATTAGCTCATTAGGAAGCTCAGATCACAGATTTGATGATACACCAAAACGAGGTTTCAAAGACTTAACGGAAATATATCAGAATGCACGTGAAGTTGAAACTGAAACTCTACTATTTACGGAAGAAGAACCCTGAAATTACAAGGAGGCATCAAAAGATGAGAAGTGGATTGAGGCCATGGAGATTGAATTGGATTCAATCAACAAGAACAACACATGGACTCTTACTACATTGCCAACGAATCAAAAGGCAATAGGACTCAAATGGGTTTTTAAGACCAAGAGGGATGCGAAAGGAAAGATCATCAAATATAAAGCACGGTTAGTAGCAAAAGGATATGTACAGGAACAAGGAATAGACTTCGATGAAGTATTTGCACCAGTTGCTCGGATAGAGACAGTTCGTTTGATATTAGCACTAGCAACATATCATGGATGGCAAGTACATCACTTAGATGTAAAATCAGTATTTTTACATGAAGATTTGAAGGAAGAAGTCTACGTTACACAACCTGAAGGATTTATTCAACAAGGAAATTCAAGGAAAGTCTACAAGCTCACTAAAGCTTTGTATGGCTTAAGACAAGCACCACGAGCTTGGAATATGAAACTTGATCAAACCTTAAAGTCATTAGACTTTAAGAAATGTAATCTCAAACAAGCAGTTTACACAAATAGAAGCAAGACTTCTATACTTATAGTTGGAGTTTACGTAAATAATTTGATAATCACGGGCACTCCAAGGAAGGAAATAGACTTGTTCAAATCCCAGATGAAAGACAAATTTGAAATGAGCGACTTAGGATTGTTAGCTTATTACCTAGTGTCGGTAACCCAAGTAATCACTTCACTTCATTAAGATTAACAAGAAAATAAGCTAGGAGGTGAGAGGATTTATAGAGAGAGAAAGTAGTGAGAGAAAGGTTAATTTACTTGCAAGACCAATGTTTACAAATGAACCAACACCATTTTCCTTGATGGAAAATGGTATATATACCCTACACAACTACATGGGGCGTGTGGGCTTTTACTTGGGCCGGGCTCGGGATTGACTTGGGCTTTAGCCCGATACACATACAATATTAGCTTACATTTACGAGCCCGTTTACCCATCTAGCCTATTACAACGTATATTAATTTAGTGACCGAGACCTAATATAATTATGAACGAACTTCCATTGTTCGACTCAATATTTTGAGGCTAACAATCTCCCCCGAAGTGAGTTCATTGTGACACTCCTTCGTGAGATCAATGAGATTGCTATTGTCGTTAAGCTCTTGTGATCTTTGTCTCTGTCTACGTTGTAGGCTTGTTCCTTCATGCTTTTTGATCTTTGATCTTTAGTCTTTGTCATTGTCTTTTTGACTTTGTCTTTTTCGTCCGAGATCTTTAAATCTTTATCCTTCCGTCTTGATCGTCTTTGCCACCTTGCGATCTTGTGTCTTGACCAACATGCTCATACTTTGCATCATCTTGAAAGCTTGCTAACAATCTCCCTTGATAGACTTGATATCTTTGAAGGAAGATCTTGTATATCAGAGTTTGTGCGGAAGTCTTTGTCTTTAATTCTTAAGCTTTCATGATTCTTGAATCTTGATGTGTTAGCCTCAATTCATTGAGTCGAACAAGGAAGCTCGGTCACTCTACGATGGAGCTTCGGTCTTTAATTAGTTAAT
>BQNB010032958.1:8534-52743 GCA_026074375.1 Tanacetum coccineum
CGATGAAAATTAAAAGTAAACGCGTAAAACCCTAAAAATGAATAATAGAAAGTATTGCGTCGTAAAATGACCTAAAATAATGGATTGTTATAGTTATACCATGTCAGAGCATTGGTCTACATATACGTGAACTCTTACTGTGCCTTGAATAAACTGGCATACTTACATGTCTAAGCCTCAACATTATAGAACTTAGGGCAATTGAACTTACTTTTCATGATATTGTGCATATTACATTATCATACATGGAAATCTTGCAATCCAATACATACATACACTTTTGTGAATATTTAAGGATTGAAATAGTCATGCATACTTTACAAATCTCGGATTTCAACATTTTAACAAACGCATTTTGTGTAGTTTGTGGTTATACGCATTTTAAGAAAACCTATATATTTAAGTTTATGCATTGCAAGTCTTGTATAGGCAGGGCTTGTAATACAATAAATTTGTATATATATAGTTTTGTGATTAACATTTATACTTCCATAAACCTATGAACTCACCAACTTTATGTTGACACTTTTAAGCATGTATTTTCTCAGGTGAACAAGCTACTTGACTTAACTGATGTGCATTAAAGTCTAAACTTTACAAGATTACTTTTTAAATGACACATTTAGAGGTCGTTCTCTCATATCTTATGCAATGGTATTATGAAGTAACGCTCCCGGATATACTTTCCACTGTGACCTAATTTGGAGGTGTTACAAAAATTTACTGACGAAGTTGATGAGTTGAGAGCGATTTTAAGTCATATGCTTGAGCAGCCAAGTCCAAATACCACAAACAATTTGACAACCTATTCGTTAAGAGGTTGATCCCCAGATTAAGTAGAGGTCTGAGGAGTTAGAATTCTACTTTTGTGATCTTAATTTACTACTTCGATCCAACAAATTTTGGTGCTTTGGGTCTCCGACTATAATCTATGATTCCTTTAGTTGGTGTAATACTGATTTGTTTAGTGGTTTCCTTATAGGCACTACTACTTTAAGAAGAGGATGAACCTAAAAAAGGGCACTTATTTCTGGACTATAGTGAATGTCCTACCTGTAAGGTTATCCAACTATTATCTAATTACATTGAACACCTTTACCTTAGTTTTTCTATACTTTTTCTCATTTTATTCTTTAAATTTAGAATAACACATTCACTCATTCACATAACAATACACGCAAATATTCATGATTAGGCATCAAACAAACATTTGTTACAGATAGCACAAATAGATTCAAACTTAGCATTTCTCACATAATGCTTAAATATGCATAACTATAGGTGATCAAAATAGAGTCATGCTATTCAAACTATGATTTAAGCTTTCCGAGGTTCTTCTACTTTATTCTTCTAATTGCTACTTGGTGGTCGCGAGATCCTATTTTTCTTTGTATTGCTTGAAGGCTTTGATCTGCTATCACTAGTAGTAGTGTTTACTCCTATAGAAGTCAACAAAGGCTTGTTAGAATCTTTGGTTCTAAGAGAATCAGTCTGCTTGGGAATGTTTTTTAAAGATGTGATAGGTTTAACAAACCTAACTTTCTTGTCCTTGTTCACTAGTGTGACAACTAGTAATTTCTCACAAGGTTTCGTAAGACTAGGGCATGTCTTAGAGACATAGACTAACAATTCCTGAACTTGTTTTGTAAACATGCAAGCAGATTCTAATAGAGGTTCACTATGATTCTGTTTTCTAGCGCATTCTACAAACCTACGAAGGGTGTCAGTATTTTTGATGTGTTTTGAAAGCTTTAAATTTATAAGACTTGGATTACCGGTTATTAGATGGAAACACACGGGTCAAAGTATAACCCACATATGTAGTATGATGCGTATTTTATTTGAAATATTTATTTACCAAGTTTTAAACATATAAAACTCGATTCACCTGACAAACGCACGAACGAGCAAAGAACCCGATCTTAAGTAATGTAGAGATGGTAAATCCGAGGTCATCCCAAGAGCTAAGTTTTAATTCATTTTAATTTGAATTATCACGTATTGAAAATAGTTTAAGATTGATTTGTAAGATAACAGGAAAGTAAACTGCGAGAAGGTAAATTGATAGAATTAATCAGGGAGAAAAACGTGCTAGCCTAGCCAATTCATTACTACCGTCATAACTTATGTTTTCTAGTGCAATGTTATACCATGGTTTCATTAGTGGTTTCTAAAGTCGACAGACCTGAATAGATATATTTAGTCTGCCCTATAATTCATGCAATCCTGAATACCCCGAGAGTTACGAAGGTAGGGAAACCAGGTCATAGTGATTAATCCTAACTATCCCCAAGAACTAGTATAATAACCTAAATAGATTATTAACCCTCTTTGAAAGAGTTCCTGTGCTTTTTAAGTATATTAAGTGATAGAGGCGATAACAGGATTAGTTTCTACACTAGGGATAGGGTTTAAAACCTATCCTAGTACCACTATTAATCACACATTCAATTGGTAATCTAATAACAACACTAACAGTGTCTAAACTACCCGCAATACTACCAAAACCTAGGGTTACATGATAGTCAAAAGGATATCTAACAAAACCATGATTTAACAAGAAATAAACAATATAATGATAGTAAATTCATAACTAGGCCAACACTTGAAGTGCTTAGCCACTCATGGCAACAACAAAGCAAGAATTAATAAAGGTAATCATAGATTGAAAACTCATAATTCTTACAAATGCGGTTTATGAATGATTAAATATAAAAGTAATATAAGTGTGATCTCCCTTGGACTTTTGGAGGAATTCTTTAAGCTTTCGAGGCCTTGGTCACCCCTTGGATCTATGGTGGAATGGATGATGCTAAAGTGGCTGAATGAGGCCTCTATTTATAGATTAAGAATTTGTTATGGCGTAACCTTGTAGAGTGTTACGCCATAAAGTACTGATGATGCTTTCCATGTTGTAGGCATAAAATATGTTACAACGTAACTGATTAGCCATGTTACGCTGTAACGCTGACTAGGATGACTCATCCCACGATAATAATGATGTTACAGCGTTCCTTTTATGTGGTTACGCCATAATCTTGCTAGGTGACGTGTCTTGCAATGAATATGTTACGGTGTAACACTATCGTAGGTGTTACACTGACTATCGTAGGTGTTACGCCATAAACCTTCGTAAGAATCCGTGTTTTCTTCATTTTAACATCCTTTTCCTGTGTTTCTTGTCACATACTTGCATTTTACCTGAAAATAAGGATATAACCATAAAAGTATCGAATTCAAGTATTTATAAGATAATTGAAAGTATTTTTAGGGGAGAGTTAACACTAAAAAGTATCAAATATTTGATGTTATTAAATATCCCCCCACTTGACTTCTCCTTGCCCTTAAGTAGACCTGTTAGAATAGTTTATAAAAGGATTTCTCTAATTTAACTCAAAGAAATGAATCTATAAAATACTTATGTTAGAAACATAAAAGTCGAACACCTCATGAAAAGGGGATCAAAAATCACTTAACTCTCAACTAGTCTAAGTGTTCATTTTTAGTGTGATCGCTCAACTGCACAGTCATAGCATGTATTTTATCATAAGCTTGGGAAGTACACAAATATGCACCAGTTAGAATTAGGGTCTAAACAATTCTTAAAGGAAACATAAGTGACATGACACAAGTTTTATTGGGTGATATAAGGGTTAGGATAGACATGGGATACATATTTAATTGGTGTTAATGTTGATCCCAAGCCTTGATCGATTCTTTACCTTGTAAAGAGTATGTTACCTTGGATGAATCCAAAATAACAATGGTTAAGACTTTGTTTGTATATCAAAGTGTATGCGGAATCTACACTTCAATACTCTAGAAGTGTTAATCAATGAAATAGTACTAAACAATGAATAATGAACAAAACATAAAATGCAACAAAACGCTTCAATATTATTAGATTAATAATACGAGTACTCTTACTTAGTACTAGGGTTACAACCTTGAAGCTATATGTTCTTTCTCTAAGATGTATATTTCTCTCTATTCTTTTGGCTCACAAATTCACACAAAGTATAGTTTTTGGCAAACTACCAGCCATTAATGGATTTGAGTAGTCTTTACCAATAGCCGTTTGCTTTGGACTAGCCAATGCTTCATTGTAAAAACATGGTGCATTGATAACCATATAGTTTTGAGTAAACTATCAACTATCAACGGATTTGAGAAGTCTTTACCAGTAGCCGTTTGCTCTGGACTAGTCAATTCTTGATGTCTATAAGACATGGTGAACTGATGACCATTTGTTGTGTGGTGTTAAAACCAACACTTTTAGGAACAAACAACATTCCTCCCCTCAAATAATGCATCATTGAGTAACCAATTTCACACTTCATTGCTTATCCTGAAAGAGTTAGCTCAAAACCAAGAAAAACATAATCTAACCATTTTTCTTGTTTAGCAGTATTAAATGTTACTAACAGGATTAACAGTGAGACATAGAAATAACTAGCAGTACTAACTATAAGTAACAGTTTTGTCAAACAGTCTTAAATATAACTAGCAGTACTAATTATAACTAGCAGTATTAATTTACAAAGACTTAACAGTACTAACATTTAACAAACTTTACAAAAACAAACAAGAGATATGGGCATTAGGGATTGAGCATTCCAATACTTGAGACCAAGTACTGAAATCTACCAGCATCAAAACCTTTTGTAGAGACTAAGCAGTAATTTTTATGCATTAAACTACTAACAAAAGTTAGACCAAAGAGATCCATATGCAGCATAAATAATGACTTAGTAATGGGATTAAAGGCCTTGGTCTTCCAAGGAGGCTCTGTGTTGCTTGCTTTAAGACAGGCATCACAAAGTTTGACCCGTCATTCTCAAATCTTTTTAAGGGCAGATCTCTTAAGATTTTCTTTGACAAATTTTATTAATATTCTTAAAATTTTTATGAACCTAAGCCTTCTATGCCATAACTTGATTCTTCAGATGTAGCATTTGCAACTAGACAAGTGTTAAATAATTCTTAGGACTATGTTTTTCATATCAAAACTGTAATGTTATCTGTCTAGAGGAATTTAAGAAGTATTGATTTCATAGGCAAACTTAAAATTTAGGAGATGGACATGGACATTTAGAGTCAGTTAAAAAAGAAATAGTTCATTTTATTTATCACACATTTGTGAGCACTAAAGAGGTTGAACTTAACTCTTGACAAAGTATACATTCAAAATCAAGGATTATCAGTTTTTATAGTACCTTGCCAGGAATTTGCCTCCATAGGTCCTCACCAAAAGTAACATTAACCTCAATAAAAGTCTTTGAAATCTGAAAGGATGGCTATGTTTCCAGTTCATTGTGCCTTGAGCTATCATATCAACAAAGCCTATATCATTTAGTTGTGTATCTTTTCTGCACAAAAAACTTATGATGTTAGTTTTCTTTGGGGACCTAAGCCATTACTGACTTGGATCTGCCTTGTGCATCAATGTAATTATATTTGTTGAAAACCAGTGATGCACCATTGGGTTTGATGGGTCTCCAAACCCAACATGCTAAGGGCTTAACAACATTAAACCCCTATGCCCTCGTACAGTATTTATATGAGCTAAATGGCCTAAAATCTTTTTAATACTGCACGGTGCTGTTTAATAACTGTTTTAGTCAGTTAAAAGAACATCTTTATTGTTAAACAAGGTTTTATTACCAAACATTTACTACAAGCCCCAATTCTAGATGATCAATTCTAGAACGGTTAAATTCTAACAGGGTTCAAGGAAACCTTGACACCTTAGGGCTACACCAACTCTACTAGACGTCTACATCTTTACACTTTGTGTACAACGTTTTTCAACACAGAGATACATAAATAACGATGTCTTATGGTCTATGATCTCTTTATATAGGAGAGATATCAACCCTTACAAAGGAATCTTTAATGTATTAGGAATAATTAAATCTAATTAAACTATTCGCCTAAATCTTTAACTTTGACATCTTTGACCAAATCTTCATATCTTGTAAGCATCTCTTCTAGAATTCTCCATCTTTGTAGAATTCCTTAATGACGATTTTGATCCTTTTGTTTCATTCTTTTATTTATACTTGTTCTTGTCAAAAATCTAGGAATCCCAACAATATTCCCTTATTTCATGATGACCAACAAACAAGTGAGTATGAACTTTCCCTTTAAATTGAAAAGTTGAGATGTAATCATCTCTCTGAATGAAACAAACTTCCAAGCTTCCTTTGTATCATGTCACCACATATAATAAGCTGCAAATCAATAAACCTGTAATTTTCTTCCCCCTTTTTTTTATAATCATCAAATAGGGGAAGATTGTTAGGATTTACAGATTTGATGAGACAAAAGAACAAAAGAATGAAACAAGAGGGATTAATTTTAAACTTTCGGAATAATATTCTACAAAAGATGGAGGATTCTACAAGATATGCTAAAGAAGGAAACAAGATCAAAATTAATGATGAAGATAAAGATTAGTTAAAATAATGTTGGAGATTAATGTTGATTTATTAGTTTGTAATTTCTAACAGAAGACTGAAGTTAATGCCGATTAGTCAAACAAAGACTGAAGTTCTTTTGAAGGTTAATGCTAATTGACTGAAGTTATGTAATTGACTGAAGTTATGCTAATTGATGACGTTAATGTAATAGTCAAACAGAAGACTGAAGTTAATGCTAATTGATAAGTTTCCTAATTCAAATATATTTCCTTTGTAAGTCTTATGGACTCTATTATATAAAGAGATCCATAGACATTGTTTTGAGGGTGCACAACAGAAAATCTAGTCGACTAAAGGTGTGTGTGTTCTAGGCGTGTGGTTCATTGTAAACGCCTAGAATGAGTGTTGTAGCTCAAGATCAATGTTTCATGATCCTGTTATAGTTTAGAGTAACTGTTCTAGAATTCGATTCTTCTAGACTAGGGGCTTGTATGAATGATAATAAAGAAAAACCTTGTTATATATATTGTTCTTTATATCTGCGGCGTACGTTACTTATCTGTAAAACCTATCCTAGATGGGCTGTGAAACGATCTTCACAATCTGGTATCAGAGCTCGTGGACTCTTTTATTAGGATCTACAAGGTTTTATAAATCAAAGAAAAAGAATAAAAAGTACTTGATTTTGTTGCCAACAGTTTGTTGTGATCGACTATTTTAATGTTCGTGTTTGTATTGGATCATGAATGTATAAAGTGCTAAGAAGAAAAGTAAAAGAAATCGTGAACTGGTTGTATCTTCGATTATATGGTGAGGAATGCAAAGTCAATAGCAGTGGGTCCAAAGAAAATATGGAAGAGATTTTATGCTGCTTGTTCGTTGGTGAAAAGCTATAAAGAAAGAAATTTTATGTTGCTTCGTTTAAAGGGAAGCTAACAGAAAGTTTTTGGTTTATATGTTCTCAACAAGTTGAAAAGTCTCATTTTCAGATTATATGTTCCAATTGATTACGAAGAAGATTATTTATGACTTATTTTGAAAAGAGTTAGTGAAATTTTCCAGAGGTGTTCTTATTTTCTTTTGGTCTGGAGATAAAATTGTTGGTTATTAACGAGATTATGATGAAGGATCTTGGATAAACTAGTTTTTACCTGATGTAAGGAGATACATTGTAGTACTCACAGGTATTTACTATCACTTGGCTCAGTGACTCATGTATAGGCATGCGGATTTATCAAGAGATCGAGGTCTACTCATAAAACAAAGAAGAAGATTATGAGTTCTTATCATATTATAGTGCAAGACATAAGATACAAATTTAGGATATTCTACTTCTACATCAAATTTGTTATACTTAATTTTTCTTCATCAGTAATCATTACATAGAGCCTACAGAATTGAAGATTCAAGAAATGGTTAACATATGGTTTCAGGGGGGAGTCTTAATGTTAAAATGTTTAAACCATTATTGCTAACTCAAGATGAAGGTTTTTATACTGTAGCTTTGTTATTACTGCTAGTGTAAGTTTCTACTACTCAAGTTCATTTTTCTTAAGGTGCGTCATGGAGGGTAATTTGAGACATTGGAAAGCTTGGATTAGAAGTGTGATATATGGTTTGTGGTTGTAAAGATCAAAGTTGCATATCTTCACAGTCCCCTATTGGTTTATGACAAAAAGGGGAAGATGTTACAAAGATGATATTATTTGCAACTTATTATGTGTGGTGGCACGACATGGCAAGGAAATCTTAACTTTAAGGGAAGATCTGAAGTTAAGGGGAAGAATTTATTGTTTGTTTTGTCATCATCAAATAGGGGAAGATTGTTGGGAATTATTGATTTGATGATACAAAAGGAAACAATATATGATATAAAGGAAACAAGTCAAAGATGAAGAATTCTTGGTCAACTTGCTTTAATGAGTCAAAGATAAGGAATTCTTGGTCAACGTGCTTTAATGAGTCAAAGATAGTTATTAGGAAAGAAGAAAGTTTCATAATACAATTAGAAATCCTTTATGAATGTTTTAGTTAGTTTCCTTGTAAGTCTTATGGACTCTCTATATAAGAGATATAGGACAGTGTTTGGGAGTGTGCACAGGAGAAAGATTTAAACACTAAAAGGTGTGTGTGTATCTAGGCATCATCCCTTATAAAGGTGCCTAGGGTTTAAAGTTAGTTTTGTAGTCGTACAACAAGATGTAGATGCTAACATGAGTGGTGTAGCCTCAAGAATCTTATGATTCCTAATCCAGTTTATTGATGTAACGTTATTATCTTGATCAAATTATATTGGGTCTGGGGTGAAGTTTGTAAAATGTTGAATATCTTTGTTCTTATTCCGCTTTGTTTTTATAACTTATGAACATTGATATTATCCTAGATAAAGGTCTAAATAACCCGAGCTTAAACGATCAAAGAACCTATCACGTGTTTTAGGAATCAAAGAACCTATCACGTGTACATCTCAGCATATCTAACTGTTTTCCTAACTTGTTTTTCTTGTTGTTTTGGTCTAACAACATCACTATAGGAATAGTAGGCAACCAGTGTTTCTTTTCTACCACAACAGAGACCGATTCATCCTTATTATCAGGAAACCAATTCTTCAATCAAGGAGCATGAGAAATTTTTTTAGTTATTTGAAGACTTTTCACAAAATACTTTTATTGGCCCTTACTCCATAGACTTCAAATTCAGGTTGGTTGAAACTCGCTCAAGACCTAGAATAAGACAGATCAAGTTATTAGGTCTATTATCGATTAAAGGATGACGTGTGGAGGAACTGCATTATATCCCAAACCCTTTTTACTTTTGTTAGGTATCTGAATTTTTAACAACTGATCTAAGTCTTTTGAGGCCTTACCAAATTTCTCAATTTTAAGATCAATGGCATCTTTTTCTTGCTTAACTTTCTCAAACTCTGTTTTAAGCGTATTAATTTCATATTGTTTGATTCTACTTCTCTTTTAGGACAGCAAACTTCTCTCACTATAAAAGACCTCATTCTTCTATATGTGACAAGTTGTGCCTAAACAGTATCTAGTCCTCTTTTATAAGTGATTGCCTTAAATTCAGTTTCATGTTTTTTTCAATAGTAGCAGGCACAATCATCTTTGTTGTTGTTGATGTACCAGTTTCTGGTGGTGTTGTTATAGAAATAGGTACCCATGAATTCCCATTCTCTATGACCTCCCATAGAGAATAATCTTGGATTTGAAAATATTGTTTAATCCTGATCTCCCACATCTCATACTCCCTGAGTTTGAGCATGGGAAGCTTAGCCAAAGCATTGTTCTGTGTATTCTCCAACTCCATTATTTCTAGATCAAAGTTTCTCAAAGCATAGGCTCTGATACCACTTGTGGAAACTTAAAGATCGTTGGATCGTTTAAGCTCAGGTTGTTTAGACCATTATCTATGATAAAATCAATGTTCGTTTTATTACCCCCCATTCATATTGTTATAAAAACAAAGGCAGGAATCAAGAAAAACAAAAAACACAAATAGGGGGGGGGAAATTTTATTCAACAAGGTGTTCTTCTTAATAACCAACGTTCTACATAGCCCAATTCTAGATGCTCAAATTCGAGAACGGTTTCTTAACTTGTAACAGGAATCATAGATTCTTGAGACTAAAACAAACAAACCCTAGGCGTCCATTAAAGGACTTGACGCCTAGACATACACACACACACCTTTACTGTGTTTATATCTTTTCTCTTGTGCAAACTCTAAACAATGTCTATGGATCTCTTTACATAGAGAGTCCATAAGACTTACAAGGAAACTAATTAACACATCATAAAGGAATTCTAATTGCATTATGAATCTTTCTTCTTTCCTAATAACTATCTTTGATCAGTATAAAGCCGTTTGACCAAGAATTCCTCCATCTTTGACCTCATTAAAACAAGTTGACCATGAATTCTTCATCTTGTGACTCATTAAAGCACGTTGACCAAGATTCTTCATCTTTGTCTTATTCTTATTTCCTTTATATCATATATTGTTTCCTTTTGTATCATCAAATCAATAATTCTCAACAATCTTCCCCTATTTGATGATGACAAAAACAAATAATAAAACTTCTTTCCCCTTAACTTCCAGATTTCCCTTAAAGTTAAGATTTCCTGCCATGTCGTGCCACCACACATAATACGTTGCAATAAATATATCTTTGTAACATCTTCCTCTTTTTGTCATAATCCAAGAGGGGACTTGTGAAGGATATGATAAGTTTCAAATGAGTTCTATGGGAGAACTTACCTTCTTTTTGGGTTTACAGGTCCAACAGAAAAAGAAAGGCATTTTTATCAGTCAAGATAAATATGTCCATGAGATTTTGAGAAAGTACAACTACACAGATGTGAAGTCTGCCTCTACTCCAACAGATTTGGAAAAGCCTTTGGTTCAAGATGGAGATGCTGCTGATGTTGATGAACATCTTTATAGATCTATGATAGGATCTTTGATGTACCTTACAGCATCCAGGCCAGATATCATGTTTGCAGTCTGTGCATGTGCAAGGTTTCAGGTTTCTCCAAAGACATCCCATCTCTTAGCTGTTAAGAGAATCTTTAGATACCTTAAAGGAAAACCATCTTTAGGACTTTGGTATTCTAAGGATTCTCCATTGGAATTAGTTGCTTACACTGACAGTGACTATGCTGGAGCTACACAAGATAGGAAGTCAACCACTGGAGGTTGTCAGTTTTTGGGAAATAGGCTGATCTCTTGGCAATGCAAGAAACAAACTGTAGTTGCCACTTCTACAACTGAGGCTGAATATGTGGCTGCTGCAAGTTGCTGTGGACAGGTTCTCTGGATACAAAACCAACTGCTGGACTATGGGTACAATTTCATGAATACTGTTATTTATATTGACAATAATAGTACTATCTGCATAATAGAAAATCCTGTTCAACATTCTAAAACAAAACATATAGAGATTAGGCATCATTTTATAAGAGACTGCAATGCTAAAAAGTTGATTCAAATGGCTAAGATTGACACTGAACATAATGTAGCAGATCTTCTTACAAAAGGTTTTGATGCTGGTAGATTTCAGTACTTGGTCTCAAGTATTGGAATGCTAAATCCCTAATGCCCATATCTCTTGTTTGTTTTTGTAAAGTTTGTTAAATGTTAGTACTGTTAAGTCTTTGTAAAATAATACTGCTAGTCATAATTAGTACTGCTAGTTATATTTAAAACTGTTTGTCAAAACTGTTACTTATAGTTAGTACTGCTAGTTATTTCTATGTCTCACTGTTAATCCTGTTAGTAACATTTAATACTGCTAAACAAGAAAAATGGTTAGATTATGTTTTTCTTGGTTTTGAGCTAACTCTTTCAGGATAAACAATGAAGTGTGAAATTGGTTACTCAATGATGCATTATTTGAGGGGAGGAATGTTGTTTGTTCCTAAAAGTGTTGGTTTTAACACCACACAACAAATGGTCATCAGTTCACCATGTCTTATAGACATCAAGAATTGACTAGTCCAGAGCAAACGGCTACTGGTAAAGACTTCTCAAATCCGTTGATAGTTGATAGTTTACTCAAAACTATATGGTTATCAATGCACCATGTTTTTACAATGAAGCATTGGCTAGTCCAAAGCAAACGGCTATTGGTAAAGACTACTCAAATCCGTTAATGGCTGGTAGTTTGCCAAAAACTATACTTTGTGTGAATTTGTGAGCCAAAAGAATAGAGAGAATTGGTGAGCTTAAAAACAGATAGAGAGATGTGTGAAAAACAGACAGAGTGCAAAGTGAGTTAAAAGAATTGAGAGATAAAATGTGAGCTTAAAAACAGAAAGAGAGATTGTGTGAAGCTATTTTTGAATGATACACAAGTTTGGAGTTTGTACTGCTTTTGGTGGAGAAGTTAATACTGCTAGGCTTATTTTAGTACTGCTAGACCAAATTTGGTACTGCTGGATGACCGTTAGCACTGCTTGAGCCCTAACAGAATTTTTCATTAATAAATAGAGCCGTTGAGATATTTCCGCCAAATACCTACGATATAGGGTTTGACTAATTGGACTTTCGTGATCTTTCTATATATTCGCTTGATTTACTCATGATAAACTCAAATTTCTTTAAGTCGGTCAAACCATATCTTTACGTTTTCTCTAAATAATCTCAATTAACTTTCTCCAGCCATCATATCCTATATAATTAATCACCTTTTTACTCATGGCTAGTTTGGAATTTTGTGATAAGCACAATATGGCAGCGTTCTTGGAAAAGTCTACAGGGAGTGAGGGATTTCATCAAGTTATTGACTTCTTAAGTCAAAGTCATATCAGCTATGCTCTTACTAAGAAGCCAAAAATCTATATCTCATTCATCAAACAATTTTGGAGAACTGCTGAAGCTTCTACTGACACTGATGGGGAGGTAACAATCACTGCTATCATTGATGGCCAATCCAAGACTATCACTGAAGCCTCCTTAAGAAGACATCTCAAGTTGGAAGATCATGATGGTATCACTTCTATTCCCAACTCAGAGATTTTTGAGCAGCTTGCACTCATGGGGTATCAAACAGATTCAGATAAGTTAACTTTTCAAAAGGGTGTTTTCTCACCTTAATGGAGGTTTCTTATACATACTCTACTTCATTGTCTTAGCCCTAAGAAGACTGCTTGGGAGCAATTTAGTAGTAACATAGCTACTGCTCTTATCTGCTTAGCAACAAATAGGAAATACAACTTCTCTAGGATGATTTTTGAACATATGGTCACAAACATAGGAAGCCCCCATAAGTTTTTAATGTATCCTAGGTTTATTCAAATTTGCCTAGATATGCAGAAGAAACAGCTTAAGACACATTCCAGCACATATCATGTACCCTCTCTAAATAACAAGGTTTTTAGCAACATGAGGAGGCTTACCAAAGGATATACAGGGGTAGAAATTAGGTTATTTCCTACTATGCTTACTTTCCCTACACCTGAAACTTCACCTACACCTTCATCTTCACCATCAAGGATCACATCATCACTTTCACTATCATCTGAACCTTCCACTGCACCTACCTTTGAACCTCAACCTTCACCTGATGCAGAGTACCATGTTCCAACACCCAATGAATCACCTCTCCATGTTGTTCACTCACATGGAAGTGATGAGGGTAGCTTGAAACTAAATGAATTGACGAATTTGGTTACCAAACTATCTGAGAGAATTGGAGTCTTGGAGGATGATTTGAAGAGGACAAAGCAAACTTATAGTGCTGCTTTCACTAAGCTTATTCTCAGGATTAAGAAGTTGGAGTCTAAAGTCAAGACTGGGAAAGCAAGGAAGAGAGCAAGGGTTGTGCTTTCAGAGGATGAAGAAGATGATTCTTCCAAACAGGGGAGGATAGATGAAGACCCTAACACCTACTGTTTCTAAAATTTTTTTAAATGTTTTTATAAAAATTTACTTACGAACTTCAGTTTTTAAGTATAACTCGTTTTTACGTAACTTTTTCGTTATTAATCCGTTTAACAAGTTTCTTACCTTTTCGGAATCGTCGTGAAATGTATTATCTTATAAATATTAAAAATCCCCTGTTTGGAATTCGAAAAACTTTCTGTCCCAAAATGATCTTTTAACATTCTTAAGTTCATTTTTGGCTTTGTTTTTATATTTTACCACTTTATACTTTTTACTACAAGTCTTATACTTTATATATATCATATATCATATGTATATTATGTCCATAATCCCATCATAGTCATTTTGTCCAAGATCATCAAGATCACAAGTTATTATCTTTACATGAAATCATAAACTTTCTTACTTAACTTTTAATTACAAGTTTACATATGAACTTTTTATACTTAAACCAAGATTGTACAAGACTTATATATCCTTTATTTCATGATATTACCATCATCATAATATGTGAGAAAGTGTACAAAATCATATTCACAAGAAAAATTATATTTTTCATGTTCAAAAGTATTCCTAATGGTGATTTCACTAAATAGCACATCATATTTATAAAAACTCATAACATGAAAGCATAAAGGTTTAAAATAGACCTTATGATGTATGAAGATGATGAGAAACAAATGCTAAACCCGTGTTTAGCCTTAAAACCAAAGCTTGCACTTAAGAAACCCTAGTTTTCTCAAGAAAACCCTAATCTTGCTTTTACTTGATTAATACTTGAAAAAGGTTAGCCAATGCTTGGGATCACCTTAGAATAACTTATAATGGATATGTATAGGAGTGTATGGGTTGTATAAAAATTGATATGGGTTTGTGTGGTGGCTTGGTTCTTGCCGTGAGCAATAGAGAGGGAAAAGGAGGTTATGTTTGATTTTTACAAAGTGTTAAAGCATGTATGAGCTATATCTCTTATGTATACATGTATATAAAGAGTAAATCTAGTCAAGGAGACAAAGCATGGTCTAAGTGATGGTCTTTGGTCTTAGGGATGGCCATAGGTATGGTTCTTAGTCAAAGTAAGCTAGGTATGGTGTGCATTAAAGAAGTATGGTGTCCTTTTTGACCAAAGTGAAGAGTTTACTATATATAACTTGAATAAATGGCTAAAATTTCGGTATACACAAGATATACATGATATATTTTGCAACTTTTATGTATTGGGTATAAAAGTGGGTATTTGTTGAAGCGTAGAAAAGTTTTTGTGGTTCCGGGAGTGCCTAAACGCAATTTATCGCGAAACGTATACACTTTACGTATCCGATAAAAATAAAATGAACAAAGTTAATAATTATCCTCAAAATAATTATATAACCCTTGCTTGATGTAAACATTTAATTGTTTGGTGCCCGTTTACATTGAACGCTAATTTTTGGCGTACGCGATTTAACTTAACGTTTACAATTTAAAGCAAACACGTACAATACTAACAATAAATAGTACATTTATTGACGTCGTCAAAGACTTGAAAACACAGGGTGTTATATATATTTAAAAAAAAAACAAGTTCACGCAACGACCTATGCCTAATCTATCTATGTTTACATCAAGTAAATGTTCTAATATGTCAAGTCAACAATCTAATATCCATTTTATCATATACGTTATTCATTTAACAAAGTTTTACGACGACAATACCAAATGAGCTTAAACCGTTAACATTTATGCCTAAACCCTAATTTTGGGTAATGTAACTATCCAAGATGAATGTAAAAGTGATCAAAGCTCAAGTACAAGTAATATAACATCTCATTTGAATATACTTTTCTTTTAAAATAAGGTACGAGTCCTTTAAAGCATAATATACAAGTCATTAATGCATGATATCCAAAATAGCCGTTTTACATCTGTTTTCCTAAAGAATCTTGTACAATCCATCAAGTACAAGTTACAAACAAGTCATGCACTTCATTTACAATCCATATTCATTCGTATTATTATTGTTAATAATATTGAAGCTGTTTGTTAACTTACTTCAGTGTTCATGGTTGTTTGTTATTATGTTCTATTGATTAACATCCTAGAGTATCAATGTGTAGATTCCGCATACCTTTGGTTATATATACAAAGTCTCAATCTTTGTTATTTTGGATTCTTCCAAGGTGACAAACACTTTACTACGTAAAGAATCGATCAAGGCGTGGGATCAACAAAAGTGGTTTTATAAGTACTTGGCATATCGAACCGGGTATAATGTAATGTGGATATTATTCAAATTAGAAACACGGTTTTAAATACGTAAACTACACAATTAATAAAATAGTATATACAATTATACATTTAAACTGTGCACCACCACACAAGTGATAACAGTATATATAAACTAGCAATTTGTTGTAGTTTATGCATTCAGTCGTTAGCCTAAACTTGTAGACTAAGGACTGGGCCGTAATTACTGAGGTATTGACGGGGTGTGATTCATTTGCCATTCTTGGGATATATTTATCATTTTTAGAGGACCATTTACTAGGTAAATTTCATAGCCCCATGTTTTTTAGTTATTTAATATGAATTAACATCTTTGGTGAGAACATGCTTTGTTTTACAAATTGGACGCAAGTGTACATTTTATACAATGATTACGTGTTTGCCTAAGTAGCGATAACCCACTGAGCCCATTATCATGAACTATCAATTACTAGATTGTAAGCGCGAGTGTTATAAATAGATCTATTTGGGATTGACATCCCCATCCAGGTGAGTAGCTCTCACTGGTGTCACGGAGTGAACCAACGGATGCATACCATGTCGGATTTGGGATGTTGCGGGTTAGAACATCATTCACGGGCAAATATTGGCAATTTATTGCATTCATACATGTCGAGATTCAGTGTCATGAGCTAGGTAATTCGGAATTACTTTTTATGAGTTTGCTTAGTTGCTTTAAATCATACACTTGGAAATCTTGCGGTCCTGAAATTTATGTACATAAACCTATGAATTCACCAACTTTATGTTGACGTTTTAAGCATGGTTTTCTCAGGTCAATAAGGCATGAGGTGCCCAGATACATTGGGGGTCACTCTTTGGAAGAGATTCAATTACTAAAGATTTAGGGTCGTTATTTCATTTTGGGAACATTGGTTATAAACCAAAAATCTTTACTATATTGTCAGAACAATTTAATGCCATGATCTTATGTAATGAACAAAGTATTTTGTTAAATCCCAATGTATCTTTAATCGTGGTGGGGGGGGGGGGGGGAAAAACCACCCCCAAACGGTTTTTTTTTTTTTAGTGGTCGTCCTTCATTCTTGTGCTATTGATCTATGAAGTAACGCCCTATGATATTCAACATTCCGCTGCTACCCAGATTTGGGGGTGTTACATGCTAAAGATAAAAATGGTTTAGGATATGGCACACAATTGGATGAAATGAGTAACAAGTCTGAAACTGATAGTAATATAAGTATATAGTGTTTTTGAGGTTAGATAAGTAGAAGAAATCACCACCAGTAATTGATTGTTTTTAAAGCAGATGGGTTTCATGTTGTTCCCCCTCCTATAACAGGGAACTTCCTAACCCCAAGAGCTGACATATCATTTGCAGGTTTAGATGAATATGCCATTAGAAAGTAAATCATTGAGTCAAAAACAACTAAGCTTAATACTGATACTAGGTAAAATCTACTACTAGTGAGACTGTAGGTAAAACAAATGAAGTAAACATTGAAAAACCTAAGTCAGTTCATGAATCAGTTGTGCCTAAACCAAAAATTAATAGAGACAAAGTCATCATTGAGGATTGGTACTCAGATGATGAGGATGATGTGTCTGAAGTAAACACAGTTAGTCCTGTTAAGACAAATGAGACTCAAACAGTTAAAATTCAAGTTGATAAAATTGGTCAAATTTCTCAGAAAGAAAGGATTGGATTTAAGAAAATAAAATATTGCTTTGTCTGTAAAAGTACTGACCATTTGATCAAAGATTGTGATTTTTATGCCAAAAAGATTCCAGAACCTAAGCTGAAAACTGTGGTCAATACTGGTCAAAGGGTGGTCAAACCAGTATGGGATAATGCCTAAATGGGTACAATCACCAAAAAATTTCAATTAATTGATATACCCTCAAGCAAGAAGGACTTTTGTACCATCAAGGAGTACTTACCAGGACAGGCATGGGTTAATCCTGTTAGGACAAATGGAAAAGAGCAGTAACATTATGTTAGTACTGCTAGGCCTATTTGTACTGTTAGCCATTTGCCTAAAAATAGCACAAACTGGTAGTGCTTCTAGACCTTTTTACCCAAGAATGGACAATGTAAGACCAAGAGCCTCATATTCACCAATCAAGAGGTCTGGTATGTGCTTAATTACACATACCATTTTCCATTAAAACCGAACTTAAATGACCAAAAACGTACCAAAAATATATTGTATTTGTATGTTTTGCATTTGTATTGTGCAGGTAACGGATATCTAAGAAAAGGACAAAAAACCAAGTCAAAACGGACAAAACCGAGCACGAGAATAGAAGGAGTAAGAAAGTCAAAATCAACCAAAGTCAACCAAAAAGTCAACCCCGACAAAGCCAAAAGTCGAAGACAAAGCCGTAACCGAAGAAATACTTAATGGGCCCGCCCGCACCTATTTAATGGGCCGGGTCAACCCATTATAGATATTTTTTACAAGTCAAAGAAGACATAAAATATACTGTTGAAGGGGTTGTTTTGCCAACCCCTCAACTTATATCCATACAAATGACGAGCCATGCCAATAACTCTACTACAACTTCGAAGGGCTGGATATGTGAGAAAATCAACATATCCTTTTTTATACCAAAAATGGCCTAAAATGAACAAATTGTGAAAATTATGCTTGTATATTGCTTGTTTTGTCATTTGTGATGTGTAGGTACGGATATTGCAAAAATCACAAGAAACGGTCAAAACCGGACAAACACGAACACGGGAACGGATAGAGTGCACAAGAGCCGGGAGTTTCTAGCAAAGGTCAACAAAGTCAACTTGGTCAACCCCTTGGAAACCACTAAAGACAAAACCTTAAATCTCCAAAAACTGCCTCAATGTAAATAAATTTCACTAATGGTCCTTATAAAGTTAACAACCGTTAGTCCTTTTTAATTATACGAAAAAAGACTAACGGTCGTTAGCCTTATATCCAAATCCATTTAACCTTTTACCTTTAAACGGCCCAAGTCCTTAATATAACAAGCCCAATCCCTAGCCCATAAGTAACAAATTTTTAAACTCAGTCAAAAGCTCATAAATGTATACAGTTAACAGGGCGCGAATAGTGAAAACATATTCTATCCTTCGTCCCAAGTTTACCCAGCTCGATAAAGGGAAATTAATACCACTCTTTCTCCTCAAATGACGTGGAACAAAGATCTTTAGTTCTATGTTACAGCTCAGCATCAAAAACGTCACATCTAGGCTTTGATTGGTTAATTGGGACAAAAGGAATGACACGTGGATTCTAACAAACACATCAATGATGGGAAAATTACACTAAAACTAGTGTAATAAAAGCAAAAAAGCTCCCAATTAGTAGAATGACATCGTGGCAATCCGTGTGACAAAAATCAATCCAAGGGCTATGATTGAGTATCCAATGATTAGAGGGAATTAAAGTGCTGAGATCAAAGCTACCTATGGGAAGAGTGTGAAGATACTATAAAGCATCTACTCTCTCTATAAATAAAGGCCTCTTCATCACAGAGGTTGTCTTTATTTTAGTTAGTTGCTTTTAGTAGTTTTTAGTGTAGACCTTCTAAATTTCAGCTTATGTATTTTCTTAGTCTTATGTTTTTAGTAATATGTAATTTTCATTTTCATCTTGTAATCAGTTTTAACTATTAAATTAATAGTCTGAGTTTTACTTATAAATCACTTGTCTTTTCAACATGTTCACTGTTGTGCAAAATTATCGGTTGAATAAGATTGTTTATGTTCCATAAGTCTCCAAAGCTATTCTTAAGCTACTAAAAGCCCAAATACTTGAAAACTCAAAGGAATTGGGTGGCTTCTAAGAGTTTTCAAATAGGTATTAGTGCTTGAGGGTCAAGCATTAGGATTAGACTAGGTATTTGGAATTAAGCTATAAGATTAAGGTTTTTGTATAAGCTCTATTAAGAGCACTCCTCTGCTTTAGCTGAGCGTGTGAGGTACCATTTCTCCTTTATATTTTCATTTTTATCTTAATTTTCAAATCATCATTCTAGCTTAATTCTGCAGAGTGCTTATTTGCTTATTTGTCTTGCTTATTTCTGTTAGTATAGCTTACTTATGCTTATTGTAGTAGTTTTTTAAAAAAAAAATGCTCATTGTGCTTAATCATTAGTTTAAAATCTTAGTTTCTTATATTCTGTCATAAAATTGTAAAAAACCAAAAAAAAAAAAAAAAAAAAAAAAAAACACAAAAAAAAAAAAAAAAAAAAAAAAACAAAAAAAAATAATTAGCATAGACTGTTAGCTTATAGATTCTGCTTAATTAGTAGCTTAAATCTGTTAAGTAGTTGTGTTATTAGCTTATTATTATCTGGTACTACTAGTTTGTGCATTAAATCTTAATTTCATAAGCTAAAAATAGATTAGCCTTTTTAAGGGGTGTTTGGTACAAGGCAGCACTAACTTAAGTTAGTGCTGCCAAGGCCATTTAGTCCTTTGGATCTGTTTTAGTTTTCATTTTTAGGTTGTATGAGGATTTGGCTCTTTAAGGTTCTTCTAGGTTAATTTGTTTCTCATCAAGTCGTAAGTAGTTTAGTTCAGATCTGCTAGCATAAGTTTAATGTATATGCAGTCTATAGCTCAAGTTGCTCTAGTAGTATTTGTATCTCTTCCTATATTTAGTTTAGTGATTTAAAAGTATAGAATACAAGCCCTTAACCTGCATACTCGATAGTTTTTTAGGTGTCAAAGCATCAAGCACAATAATTGACAAACAGCCTTTTCATTCAAATTTTTAGAGGGTAATAACAGTTCTTAGATCCTTGTATTTTATTCTATAAAAGTTGTTTATTTGCTACTTTAAATCAGTTTGAGCTTGATTTGTTTTAAGAAGTCCATTTGCTTATCTGTTTTTAAGCTGCAAATCAGCAGTTTGTCTTTTGAAAACCAAAAATTCACTCAGCATGTACTGAGTATATTAGTAGTTTTCAGGCATCTTTTTCATTAAGCATTTGAATTTCAAAATACTTTTCAGAAGAAGTTTTAGAGAGATAAAAAGCCAAGGTTTAAGAAGGTATAGGGCTTATTATCACAAGGATCCATTTGGTTACTCAAATTTAAGCTCAAAAGGTGCTACACTGTCTGTTTGGTTTACAGTTTAGTATAAAAAGCTTAATTTGCTTATTTTAGCTTGTGACCTTTTCTTTTGCTTATTTCCTGTTTAAGCTAGCTTATGAGGTTAGAAGTTAGTCTTAGTAGCTTATTTGATTTTGTTTCTAGCTTATCTTAGTTTTCTAGCCTATTAAGTTTTGAATAAAAAGCCAAAAAGAGTAGAGTAATATGTTCTTTCATTTTAAGCCATTTTCAGCTTATTTTCTAGTCTACAAAAAAGTTGTTTTTACAAAAGTTGTTCCTTTCTAGCTGATTTATAACTTTGCTTTAGAAAATTTTGAAAAATAAAAAAATATATAAAAACAAGAGGCAGGATTCGAACCTGTATCCTCTTGCTTCACACTCACACGCCTCACAAACACTCACAGCTACCATTGTGCCTTAGGCCTTTTTCAAAACATTTCTTCCCTACATTTTGTTTATAACCTACAATTTCATTTTTTTTTAAAATTACAAGCCGTAGCCTTTCATTTTGCTGTTTAGGGCTTATTGTTTCAGTTATTTTTAGTTATAATTTTTATAATATCATGTTTCGTCATTTTACACTTTTGGTAATTTTTCTAGATTTTTAGAAGTTCATTTACTATTTTTAAATCATTTTTCTTTGTTAAAAACTTTAAAAATCATAAAAAATAGAAAAATAATCAAAAAAATAATTTTCTTTTTTATAAAAGTTTCTTTTATCATATTTTAGGCTTAGGTTTGAATTTACGTCGTAGGGTTAATATTTTGTAGTTTCACTTTTTAAAGAACGAGATTTCGTTCTCGTTCTCGTTTTCTTCGTTTTTAGCTTTAATCACTCTCGTTTTAGAATTTCCTTAGGTTTTACTTATTATCTAGTTAATTAGGATTAGAAAAAGTTTAGAAAATCATTTAGGGTTTAATTTTAGTGTACTTGCTTATTTGTCGCGTTTTATTAAATTCTCGTTAACGATTTTCGTAGTTAGTTTTAATCATGCCTTTATTTGCTCACTATTAGGATTTTAGAAAACAATCATCTTCGAACCAATTCAAGTCATTGTCCAAATAACAAACGAGGTCTCAATTTCATAAGTCTTGGGGAAAACGACCCGGTAATCACTTACCGGTTAAACGTAGGATATTTTTGTGTAGATTTTACTTTAAATCTTTGTCCTCAAGGATTTTTAGTAAATTTCTTTATACTTTGATATTTATTACGTATATATACTTGAAACTACTCATCAAGTTTTTTGGCAACGCTGCCGAAGATTTTGTGATTAGATTCCTTCGTTTGAATTGGTCGATCGTGTTTTTGAAGAACCTTTCGTTTCGAAAGTTACGTCTTTGAAAAAAATTAAAATACAAAAAAAATTATAAAAATATATAAAGTAAAATATTTTTTATTTCTTTTTACAATAAGTAGAAGTTTAATAAATAAATACAAAAATACAAAAATATTTGCTCTTTCGGATTTTTCGATTTTTTGTTTTTCTTAATTACTAAATTAACTCATTCAATTTTAATTCTCTTACTAGAGGAATTTGTGATTTCCAATAATAAGTTCCCGATTTAGGATCAAATTTACCGTCTTTTTTTTTTTTGTGTCACTTACGGAAAAAGGAGCACTCTTTTGTGAAATATAGCTATATAGGAGGGTTGTTTCACGAAACTACGACCCAAAGGGATAAACGTTTTTAAGGCGATTCGCTCCCACTACGTCCCCCGTTTGCAAATTTTACTTAAGGGAGTTACCCTAAGTTTGTTGATTATTCGGTAAACAAAAATATTTTTGTGTATATATATTTTTCTCTTTTCATTTGTTTGTTTAGTGCATGCGCACTAGAAATTCCAATTTTCCAAATATTTCAAACGTGATAACATTCCGAGACGTCGAAATAGATGACGTGCTCCAAACATAGTCGAACCTGAGCTTCGTACTATCGTTGAAGTTGCACTAATGGCGGAACGAAAATGGATGAGCTACTCCGTGCAACCAAGGAAGGGGTATGGAGGAGCTATCGTTTTACCGTAAATTAATGCGGGATCATTGAAATCAAACGTATTTGTTTTCAACTAGTTCAAGATAGCCCGTTTCACGGTTATGAAAGGGGAAAAATCCCCCCGGCTCTTATTAATAGTTTCAAAAGATTACTCGACTTACGATTTAGAGATGTAACCGAATGATGTTATTATAAGCTAATGATGTTTCCATATTCACTCCGAGGGCCGCTAAGTTTGGTTACTGTGAAGAAAAACCACCTAATTCTATCTTGACTTGGGAAGATCTTGTAACCAAATTCATGAATCAAATTTTCCTCCTTCGAAAACCACTCACTTAAAGAATGAAATCTCTCGTTTTACCCAAAAATTCGATGAGACCTTTAGTGAAGCATGGGAACGATTTAAGGAAATGCTTAGAGCTTGTCCCCACCACGGATTTTCGGAGTTAACTCAAGTAGATACTTTCTATAACGGTTTAAATGATAACGATCAAGACTCCTTAAATGCCGCGGCGGGTGGAAATCTTTTGAGTAAGACGACTAGAGAAGCTTTGAACATAATTGAGAATAAATCAAAAGTTCGTTATTCACGTAACAAATCGAATGTTTCTAGGATGAATACGACTTCTAGGGAAAGTGTTAGTAAAACGGATGAAAGAATTGATAAGCTTGCGGATCAAATTTCGACCTTAGTTGAGATTGTTTCTAAGAAAGTTGTCACTCCCGCTCCGGTTAAAGCGGTTGAGGAAATATGTGTTACTTGTGGTGGGCCTCATGCTTACTACAATTGTCCTAATACCGATAACAATCAATCTAGTGTTTGTGCGGCAACGGGTACTTACAATCAAGTAAACCCTCCAAACCGTGTTAGTAACCAAATGGCACCACCCGGTTTTGCTCCGGTGCAAAACAATGGTCAAAATAGGTTTAATCAGAATCAAGTTCAAGGGAATAATTTTTGGGGAAATAATTTTCATGGAAATCAAGGTTTTCAAGCTCAAAATAATCATGCTCCAAATTTTCAAAACCAAGGATTTCAAAACCAACCGTTTCAAGTGCCTAATAATCAAGTTCAACAAGAGATTTCAAATGATTTTTCAAGTTACAAAAGGAATAATGATCAGATGTTAAGGAACATGCAAAATCAAATCAACTCGTTGAAAGGGCCTTAGAATAAATTCAAAACACGATAAAATCACAAAAGCCGTCATGTTATCAACAAACTACTTTCAAAATAATTTGCCAAAACATATGATTTGTGGATTATTTCAAAACCAAGCCTCAAGTGGGGGCTACTCTTCCGTGTAATTCATTCAACCCGAAAGTGAGGATGAAGCAATCACTACTCGAAGTGGTGTTGCTTACGAGGGACCCTCGATTCCTACTAATCCTTCTCCTAAAAAGGTAGTGGAACGAGAAACCGAGGAGACAACGGATAAAGAGCAAACAAATTTCCAAGGAAGTACCGCTCAAATCCCACCTCCGGTTATCCCCATTTCTATTCCGGAACCCGATGTTCCGACGACTTTGCCTAAAACCACTCCCATTCCGGAATCCGATATTCCAAAGAATTTACCTAAGCCAAATATCCCATATCCTTCACGACGTGATGATCAAAAGTCCCGTGATAAAGCTTTGAATCAAATGGAGAAGATCTTGCAAATCTTTCAAGATTTGCGCTTCGACATTAGCTTCACGGATGCTTTACTTTTGATGCCAAGATTTGCTCCTACGATTAAGAGTTTGCTCATGAATAAGGAAAAGTTGCTTGAATTAGCTAAGATACCATTGAACGAGAATTGCTCGGCAATGCTTCTCAAAAAGCTTCCCGAAAAGCTTGGAGATCCCGGCAAGTTTCTTATTCCATGTAATTTCCCTCCTGAAATAAAACAGTTAGCAATAAAAGATGAATATGGCTTTGTCATTCATCTTTAGTTCGGTTGCATCAACCTCCGGTTTCCTGTTTTACAGTATAAATACTATACCTGTGATCAGGTAGATTCAAAGAATCTCATTGACAGGGTTTCCAGCTCAAAGCGTAGGATCTTCTAACACAGATGTATTAGATTCACCATGCTTGCTAGTTCTCATTACCGGAACGTCTCAAAGCAGACAACACGGTAAGAGTGAATCAGATAGTTACTATCTTTCTGATTAAGTCATTAATTCATTTACTGGACCAAAATTAATATCCAGTTATCACAAGCTTGATTCATATAGAATCTTGCAAGTCACCTACCAAGAGCTTGTTTGATGTTGGCTCAAGCAGGATTTCCATCTTCACTGTGAATACTTAAGTATCACTCGGATGTTCTGGCAAGATCTCAAGGATAATGCGTAGGACTCTTGTACAACTTGTGAACTTTAAGGTGGTTCCAACAAGTGTATTTTGACATTGTGTCCTAATGAGATTTATAATTTGATCTCTTCTTGGCTCTAGACTCGATTTGTGCACTTTTGGTTTTAGTAATCGGAGGCTGGAGCAGACTGCCACCTATTCAATATCAACAATCTTGGAGTGAGATGTCAATAGATAATGTGTGTATCTCCGTGACAAATGAGACAAGTTTCTTTTGAGAGAAACCCGAATGGCTGGGAAGGGTTGTGCATTGCATCACTGGGTCCATGATGTCGTCTTCAATATCAACAATCATCTTTGTGATTTTGATAGATTATGTATTGACCCGGTTTCTGCCTAAGGTGTAAGGAGGGCTTCTTTCTTTTCACCCTTTATCCATACATTTCTTTTTCATTCTTCAACCCCTTCAATGCTTACCAAGACGTCATTACTAACACCTTGTTGTGATTGTTCCAGTGTTAGCTCAATCTTAGTCTGCATTTTTCCCTTATACACATTCTTCTCCATTCATACCTAAGGACTGCTATTTCTAACTATGGAGTGTCCTTGGGTAGATCCCTCCGGTTCTGGTTGGATCGTAGGACTTATACCTAACCTAACCACCTTATGACTCAAAATCGTCCGTTAAATTTTTAATTAATAGGTTGTTGGGTATGAGATCGAACCATAAAACCATTTTCTGACATTGTTATTTTCAAATACTCCCCCTACACATGTGCTTCGAGATTCGAAATTGTTTAGCACATGAAGGAAAGAGTTGCACTTAGAGTCTTAAAGATCACATTCTTCTATATCATATTTTTAATCAATTTTCTCCCCTTATTTTAAATAATAAAACACATATATTTGAAATACCAATTGATTAAAATTTGACATGAAAAATTCCATGGGGAGAAAAATTATACTACGATATTGCATGAATTCATTTTTCAGATTGCTCCCCTTCAACATTTATTAAAATGTTTGTATTTATTTTTGTATGTGGGATACCAATATTTATTAAAACTTGACATTGGAATGAAAAATTGATATGACACCACAAAATGTTGAAGACAGAGTGAGATGCCTTAGTGAACAATGTATATTATTAATTGACATTAAGTTTTCACATTTTAATTTCACAAAATGTGTTTGGATACATAAAATTGACATATAATGAGATAGTATCCGACACATAAAAGGCTTTGTTTTAAAAGCTCCCCCTCAGAAATTGATCCACATAAAATGACACTTCTACGACTACAATTCTTGAAAATTATTCGAGGAGTGATTGTTGAACACACAATTTTAACAAATACCACTTTTTATGGAAAAAGACCACAAATTATATTGTAGACAATTTTGACATTGAAAGTTCTTTTTGAAAAATTGTGTTCAACGATTTTAAAAAACATGATAGAAGACTTCTCCTTATTTTAGAGTAAGCCGCACTGAGCGAACAACTCCCTTTTTACATTCGTGATCCCGAGTTATGCACTGAAATGTACATAAGTCATAGAGAAAAATTTAGAAATGACATGTTTTGAAAGCATTTAATAAAAAACAAAAAAAAAAAAAAAGAAACTCCTGTTCAAACTTCATTACATGCCCGTGCGATGTTAATCAACATTTCTAGGTACGTAAATGTTATCGATTCCAAAGACATGCCCTCCGAGAAGATTTGTTTTGGTATTTTTGAAATTTTCTGATTTTATATTTTGTTTTTCTAGATTTTATATTTTTCTATTTCTTTTTGTTGGTTTTATATTTTTGTATTTTCTTTTTTCAAAAGATTTTTTTTAAATCAGAAATAATAGATAATGAATAGATAATTTACAAATTGATGTTTGATGGATCAAGCAGATTCAATTGCCAGAACCTCCAGTTCATCTGGAGTCAAACATCTCATACCGAGTCGTCTGACAAGATATTTAAACCTATCTTCCGATAAACCTTTAGTAAACAAGCCAGCTAACTGGTATTCAATTCTGACAAAGAATAATTCAACAATACCCTTTTCAACCTATTCCTTTATGAAGTGATATCTGACATCGATGTGCTTGGTACAGGAATGTTGGACTGGATTGCACGAGATGGCTATGGCTGCCTTTGAGTCACAATACATAGGTATTTTATCAAAGTGGAAGCCATAATCTGTGAGCTGAGTTCTCAACCATAGAACTTGTGCGCATCACGCAGATAAAGACACATACTTGACTTCTGCTGAAGACATTGAGGTGCAGTCCTGCTTTTTGGATGACCAACTGACTAACTTATCACCACCTAGAAATTGTATGCCACCAGATGTACTCTTACGTGAATCGAGACAACCCGCGTGATCCGAATCTGAAAAAGCAGTTAGTTCGAAATCGGTGTCCTTCGGATACCAGAGACCCATGTTAATGGAGTCTTTAAGGTACCGAAAGATCCGCTTAACAGCAGTGAGATATTTCTTAGTCGGTTTCGCTTGATAGCGAGCACAATAACATGTTGCATGTACAATATCTGGTCTACTTGTTGTTAGGTACATGAGTGCTTCGATCATACTACGACATTTCGTTTGGTCGACCAAAGTACCACTCAAGTCATCATCAAGGTGTTTCGTAGCCATTGGTGTACCAATGCTATCACATGAGGTCATACCATGCTTTTAAGTATCTTTTGAGCATACTTAGCTTGGTTTATAAAGATATCACGAGGGGATTGGTGGATCTGAATTCCTAAAAAGAATTTCAGTTCCCCCATCATAGACATATCAAACTTGTTGTGCATTAGTTTTCCAAATCGTTTTGAAAGTTTTGGGTTTGTAGAACCAAAAATAATGTCATCAACATAAATTTGCACAAGCAATATGTCTTCCCCATGTTTAGTTATGAAGAGAGTTGGATCAATAGAACCTTTTGAGAATCCTTTGGATACCAGGAAATTAGAGAGTTCATCATACCATGCTCTTGGTGCTTGTTTGAGACCATATAATGCTTTCTTGAGACGGTAAACTTTGTCAGGATGATAACAAATCCATCTGGTTGGTTTACGTACACTTCTTCCTTCAGAGGTACATAAAGAAATGTTGTTTTAACGTCTATTTGGTACACTATAAATGATTTGTGGGCAGCATACGCAATGAACAACCGTACAGCTTTCAACCGAGCAACTGGTGTAAATGACTCTACGAAATCAATTCCTTCCTTTTGAGCATATCCCTTAGCCACAAGACGAGATTTATTCAATTACATGATTTCCTCATCATGTTGTTTTTCCAACCATTTAAGTTAATGACATTTTTGCAAAGTGGTCTGTCGACTAATTCCCATACATCTAATCGATCAAACCGATGAAGCTCTTCCTGCATTGATTCAATCCATGCAGAATCAGCCATGGCTTCTTTGATGTTCTTTGGTTTGGTTCGACTCACTGTGAGTGTGAACATACACATCTCGAAATTAGTTTCTAGCTGACGTCTTGTTCTAATTGATTGAGAGGGATTTCCAATGACTTGTTCTAATGGATGATCTTTTGTCCAACGTTGTGCAGAGGGATGGTGTTGATAGAAAGTATGCATGTTTGACGAATCAACATGACGAGACGATGTCTCCCCTTGTTCTTATACCGATGTACTAAAGATGTTGATAAATTCATCTTCGTCAAATTGTGCATTTTTGGTATTGGTTTCTGCTTGAATAATGTTCTCGGGTGCAGTGACAGTTGATACTTGAGTTGGAGTTTGATGTGTTGAATGAATGTTCAATGGAGGTAGATCTGCAACATCGGTTGTTGTAGAAGTGTGAGTTGTGTTATGTTGTTGACAGTTTGGTCGGGAATTAATCATCAGCATCTATTACAGCGGAAGACTTTGACACAACATGAGAAGTTCCATTGAGTAATTCACTGAACATCGGACTATAAAGCAATTCTAGTTCATTTGACGTTGTTACTGTCTCAACAACTTGAGGAACATTTTCTTGACTTTGTGGATCGGGACTTAAACTGTCTTGTTCAAGTACCATAGTCGAACATTATGGATCGGGGTCAGAACTGAGGTGATCTGACCCCATTTTTGACATTTAGGATCGAGGCTTGAACTGTTGTGTTCAAACGTCATTTTTCTGTATCATCATCTGTGAATCCGCTTTGACAATGGTTTCTGAGATATCAGCTTTTTCAGCAGCCATACTCTGATATTTTCCTTGTTGACATTACATAAGGTACCTGCACTTAAATCAAGACTTTGTTCCTTCTGAATATTGATTGATGTACCTGCACTTACATCCAGAGTTTGTTTGCATTCATGAATACTAGGGATATATACATTTGAACCATGTGGGGGTTCACTGTCAACCTTGCTTGTGCAAGAGTCGAATAACTTTCCTGTAGGAATCCACCTAAGACCAACAGATTCGAAAATTCTACATGTGGGTTTCCACCTAAGATCAGATCTAGGAGATGTTTTCTCATACACAGCGGAAGTCTTATTAGGAGAAAACCTATGTCCTGTAAAGATCTGCCTAACAGGTTTCTGAGTATGACTCTTTTGATCTACGGGTTTGTTACTGTTTCTGGTCTTATGGGATTGAATCGTAGCACGTGAATTTATTTCCTTCAGGAGTTTTGTTATACAAGCATCATGATTTGCATTAAAGACACACTTATGACATGTAGAACAAACAAATTTTTTTAGAATGCTAAGAAATGAACAGAACTCTTAGAGAGTGATCCTTCTTTGTGCACAACCGTTATCGTAACGCGAGTACTCTTAGATACAGGCAAACTCCTAGATGTTTGATTGTTGCTCCTAGGTTTTGGTTTGCTATCATCAGCAGTGCTTTGAAATCTAGCAGAAGTAGTCACAACTAAAAAAAAAAAATTTTTTATTTTTGGGGGGTTTGAGTTTTATCCTATCTCGTTTAAGTATTCTTTTTCTACTACATCTACAGATAGTGATTATGAACCATGTCATTTGAACTAAATCTTGGCATGTTCTTAGAACTATTCCTAGATGAGCTAGATGCAATCATGTGATCAGGTTTTGTACAGCCGGATTCTGTATTCTTAGGCAAATAATGTTGAGTTACTGGTTTTAACAAATTCTTATTCACATCAACTTGGGAGGCAAACCGTTGTTTTGACATTTAAGCCCTTTCAGATTTAAACTCATTCGGTTGTCTAACAACTGATTCGTTTCTTAGTAATGGTAACACCGGTTTCCCCAAGACTGATGTTTTATCAAACTTAGTATCAACACTATTTCCTTTTAACTTCCATAAGTATTTTTTAAAGCCAGTCAATTGCAACAACCTTTTTCCTGAATCTGAGCTTTTAATTCAACCCCCCCCACCACTCATTATTCGAAGCAAAGATGTTGTCTGTTTTGTAGTCTTAGATCTCGTGATTTTAATAGAATCATACAAATCTTTGTAATGCTGTTTCAAAGTCTCATTTTCCTTACGTAATGTAGCCACTCTATGTTCTAATTCGATGTTCATTGTTTCAAGTACATCAATTTCCTTTTCAATCTTGGCTTTATTACTTGTTTCATTCAAAATTTGACCATGTTGCCCTGATTTTAAAGATTGATTTTTTTTTTTTGATATTTAAGTCGAGAGCAATGCAATGTGCTTCCATTCTTGAAAATCTTTTTGAAATTGGGCAACTATCTTTTTGAGCAAAATATTTTCAGACTCGAGTGATTGTTTTGAGTATTCAGTTGTCTGGTTATCAGGTGATGAATCAAGCATAGGACTTTTAACTTGACATGTTTCAGGATACTGGTCAACCCTACCTTCAACAATGATTTCAGGTTGCTCAGTATGCTGTTGTCCTATAGCAAAGATATTGCATTCAGCAGTCAATTGTACCTCAGCCATTGGCTCTTCGTCATAAATGGGTCTAATATCTGCATCATCAACATCTGTATCATTCCCTGATCTATTGTTGTCAGCTTGCACTGTTGAGTCTGTCCTAATGCTTTCTGTGTCAACCAAATCAGCATCCAATGCTTTACCCGTATCAATCTTACTCTCTTGCGTCTGCATCTGTCTTTTATTCACCCTTCTTTCATACTGTCTTTGATGACGTGTTCTTTCAGCAACAGACTTCTTAACATTACCCAGGTGTTGGAGTAGTGTATCTCTGAAGTGTTGAACCTCGATTCTAGTGTATTCAACAAAGTACGTGTCTGTCATTTGACTGTCATAATCCAATGTAAACTTTGAATCGATGAACTTTTGGAACTGGTTGTTTACCACCCAAAAGGCTGTCATGGATCCATCTTCTTGAAATTCATCTTTGTCAAGTTGCTTTTGTAGTTGATCTACGTTGAGGAGCATTGTTCTTGTGAAAGTATCAACATCTTGACCAAAGAGTGACATGAATGCCCGTTTGAATCCATGTTCGATGCGAGTGCCTTTTAAGTCATCTTTTGAAAGAACTTGAAGGTGTGAATGAAGAGATCAAAAATATGCCATGCATCTTTCTTTTGCTTTTGACATCTTGTATTTGATTGCATGCACATCTTTTGTTTCAGAATTCAAGCTGCATTCCTTTACTAATTTACTGGATGCATTCTCTGAATTACTGTCTTCTTTCTCAGAACAAGTGTTTTGTATGACAACTAAATTAACTTTCAATGAATCAACATTCAATGTTGGAATTGAATTTGAATGATCTTCTTGTATTTGCATCAACTTCTTTTGTTTCAACAATTGTAGAGTTTGTTGTTGATGAAGAATTAACTCAAGCATGTATTTCCCGAGGGAATCCATGTTAAAGATCATTGCATCGTAAAATGATTGAGCATCATATCTTGTATAATTCTGCATACGCGCTTTGATTTCTGAACTGAAAGCATTTTCAAACGTTGTTCTGAGTTTTGTCAAAGTAGTCTTGCAATCAGTCTGAGAAATTATTTCTTTGGTAAGATGATTTTCTAGTAAATCCAAGTCTTGAGAGAATGTTCTCTTGAAGATAGGCATGTTACCAAAGTCTTGTAAAGTTTCTATGAGAAACTTGAGTTGTGACTGAATTGCTTGAAGACTATTCATGCATTTAATTCTTGAAAGTTGTGTTTTCTCTTGAACTTTAGAAGTTAAACACGAACAAACGGTGTGATTCTGAAGAACACTTGATGATTGAGTTCGGAAATTGGTATTTGAATTTGACATTTTGATGTTGTGAATGGATATGGGATCTTAAGTAGGTAAAGTGATTGTTGTTGTAGATTGAAATCAATTAATGTTCACGGGATTTTACAAGTCTTTGATTAAAACCGAGAAAAGAATATAATCTTTCGTGGGATTTTATAAAATCAATAAAAAACCGTGAAACAATGATTATTTGTTGTTGAAATCGTTGTTGAAATTGAAGTACGTGAGCTTTTGTTGGCGAAAAAATGAGCTTAAAACGATCAACGGTGCAATTAAAAACTAAAGGTTAACTAAAAGAATTGAAAAATACAAAACTAATAAAATGTTTGAAAATTAAAGGATAAGATTGAAAATGATTTTAAAGTTAAGGATTAAAATTAAAATTGGATGTGTAAAATGAAAGGTGAAATAAAGTTGTTTTAAAGTGAGAGTGACTAATAGTAAACTTTTTAACACCTAGATTAAACTAAAAACTGTTAGAATCGAGGGCCAAAAGTGTAAAATTCGAATTATAATAAATAAGAAAAACGTGTTCCCTCTTTTTGTATCATCATCTTCGTTTAAAATTGAATAGAAAATGGAACGATTATGTTTTAGGTCTCGCGGAATGATACGATTATCGTCGGTTAAAAGTAAATATACCACGTCGATCGAAAACGGATTACGATCACAATGGTATAGGTCTCAAGTCCCGTCGTTGAACGTCACACAAAACCGTAAAACCGAAAAAAAACTTTAAACGTGTAGAATTATTCTGGGTTGAATTAGTTCGGTTCCTAATTTGACTAGTTTGGTTGCATAAGAACTTTTTACTCGTTCGGGTCTTAAAGAAAAAGACTAGATCGGTTGTTTAGTTCGGTGGTCTCGTTCGGTTCCAAAAGAAAACAACTAGATCGGTGGTTTAGTTCGGTTCACATAGGCTTGTGACTAGATCGGCTTCAAGTAGTAAGGTGACTAGATCAGGTGTTGAAGCTTTGAACTAGATCGGTTGTCCAAAATATCAAACACTTTGTTCGCACCTTGTTCTTCTCTTCAAGCCGAGACCAAGAAAGACACCAATAAACCCATAGAACAAGCTCTCAAAATAAGCTCTTTACACCACAATAAGCTCACTTTTTAGACACAAATAAGCCACGAAGTAAAAAAATGACGTGAAAAGAAGTAAAAAAAACTTGGTGACACAGGTTTGTTTGTCAAACTAAAATGCATCCATATGTAACCATAGTTTGAAATCGCTATGGATAAGCCTAATTTTTTATTTTTTTTGTTATTAACAGTAAGCCCAAGATGAAATTGTGAGAACCATATAAGCTTTAAATCAACAATCACAAAAAAATAAAAGTAAAAATAAAAGAATAAAATAAGTCGAATGATTATTAGCTTATAAATAAGCCGAACCAATAAGCTCACTAAGACCACAATGAAACCACTAAACCCACCCGTGGCGAGTGATACCAAATGTTATCCCAAGATTTATCCCATAACTTGGGCTTTGAGCCCGAAACACGGACAATATTAGATTATAATCCAAGCCCGTTGAACCCGACTAGCCTATTACAATACAAGACCTAGTTTGACTTTCTTAGACCGATAACATTTTTGTTTAACTTAATATAATTAAGGCTAACACAATGTCAAGGGAATAATTTTAATCGGGGAAATAATTTTCATGGAAATCAAGGTTTTCAAGTTCAAAATAATCATGCTCCAAATTTTCAAAATCAAGGATTTCAGAACCAACATTTTCAAGTTCCTAATAATCAAGTTCAACAAGAGTTTTCAAATGAGTTTTCAAGTTATAAGAGAACTAATGATCAAATGATGAGAAACATGCAAAATCAAATCAATTCGTTGAAAGGAGACTTTAAAAATGAAATTCAAAACACGATAAAGACTCAACAAGCCGTCTTGATGAATCAACAAAATGTCTTTCAAACTAACTTGCAAAATATGTTAAGTGGATTTTTCCAAAACCAAGCCTCAACTTCGGGTACTCTTCCGAGTAATACCATTCCAAACCCGAAGGGTGAGATGAAAGCGATCACTACTCGAAGTGGTGTTGCTTACGAGGGACCCTCGATTCCTACTAATCCTTCTCCTAAAAAGGTAGTGGAACGAGAAACCGAGGAGACAACGGATAAAGAGTAATCAAATTTCCAAGGAAGTACCACTCACATCCCACCTCCGGTTAACCCCATTCCAATTCCGGAACCCGATGTTTCGAAGACTTTACCTAAGCCGAATATTCCATATCCTTCGCGACTTGATAATCAAAAGCTTCGTGAAAAAGCTTCGTATCAAAAAGAGAAGATTTTTCAAATGTTTCAAGATTTGCGCTTCGACATTAGCTTCGCGGATGCTTTACTTTTGATGCCAAGATTTGCTCCTATGATTAGGAATTTGCTCATGAATAAGGAAAAGTTGCTTGAATTAGCTAAGATACCGTTGAACGAGAATTGCTCGGCGATGCTCCTCAAAAAGCTTCCCGAAAAGCTTGGAGATCCCGGCAAATTTCTTATTCCATGTAATTTCCCGGGAATGGATGTATGTCACGCCTTGGCCGATCTTGGCGCGAGCATAAATCTTATGCCCCATGACTTTAGAGTTAGTGGATCGATCCATTACTAGACCTAAAGGACTCGCCGAAGACGTTTTTGTTAAAGTTGGGAAGTTTTACTTTCCTACCGACTTTTTTGTTGTTGATTTTGAAGCCGATCCTCGAGTTCCTCTCATACTTAGGAGATCTTTTTTGAGGACCGGTTTAATTGATGTTTATGGAGAAGAAATAACCCTTCGAGTTAACGACGAAGTCGTCACTTTTAATCTCAATCAAACTACGCGATACTCCTCGACATATGATGATACGTCGATAAACCGAATTGACGTCATTGATGTGGCTTGTAAGGAGTTTTCTCAAGAAGTACTTGGTTTTTCGAATAATTCTTCGGGAGGCAATCCTACTCCGTCTTCGGACCCAATTCTTTCTTTTACTAACCCTTCGTTCACTCCTTTTGAAGGAGGAGATTTCATTTTGGAAGAAATCGAGATTTTCTTACAAACTCCAGATGAGTTTACTGATTTGGATGATGATTTCTAGGACACGGAAGGAGATATTCTTTACCTTGAGCAATTGTTAAATGAAGACCCGTCTCCGAATCTCCCTTCAAAGAAGAATGAGGACCTAAAGCAAAGTGAAGTAACCAAGGCAAAACCTTCAATTAAAGAGCCTCCGGAATTAGAGTTAAAAGACTTACCATCTCATTTGGAATATGCTTACTTAGAAGGAAACGACAAGTTACCAGTAATAATTGCAAAAGGTTTAAAAGATGATGAAAAAGAAGCTCTCTTAAAGGTGCTTAAATCACATAAACAGGCCATTGCATGGAAAATCATCGACATCAAGGGTATCAACCCTCATTTTTGTACACACACAATCTTGATGGAGGACGATTACAAACCCACGGTTCAAAGTCAAAGACGGGTTAACCCAAAAATTCATGAGGTAATCAAAAAGGAGGTCCTAAAACTTCTTGATGCCGGAATGATTTACCCGATCTCCGACAGCCCATGGGTTAGTCCCGTGCATTGTGTACCCAAGAAAGGTGGTATAACCGTTGTTGCTAATGAAGAGAATGAATTAATTCCGACACGATTAGTTACCGGGTGGAGAGTTTGCATTGATTATAGGAAATTAAACGAAGCAACTCGAAAAGATCATTTTCCATTACCATTTATGGATCAAATGTTAGAAAGATTATCCGGAAATGAGTTTTATTGTTTTTTAGATGGATTTTTAGCGTATTTTCAAATACCAATAGATCCCCAAGACCAAGAGAAAACTACTTTCACATGCCCGTATGGAACTTTCGCGTACCGTCGCATGCCTTTTGGCTTGTGTAATGCTCCCGGTACTTTCCAAAGGTGTATGATGGCCATATTCCATGATATGATCGAAAAGACTATGGAAGTGTTTATGGATGATTTCTTGGTTTTTAGGGATAGTTTTGATTCGTGCCTCTCCAATTTAGAAAAGATGCTAAAACGGTGTGAAGACGCGAATTTAGTTCTAAATTGGGAGAAGTGCCACTTTATGTGTAAAGAAGGAATTGTGTTAATTGAGGTCGATCATGCTAAAATTGATGTTATCCCTAAGCTCCCTCACCCGACTATTGTAAAAGGTGTTAGGAGTTTCCTAGGTCATGCCTATTTTTACCGACGATTTATCCAAGACTTTTATAAAATTGCTAGACCTATGACTCATTTTCTTGAGAAGGAAACATCGTTTGTGTTTTCTAAGGATTGTATTGATGCTTTCGAGACTCTTAAAAAGAAGCTTACCGAAGCTCCGATCTTAGTTGTACCCGATTAGAACCTACCTTTCGAACCTATGTGTGTTGCTAGCGATTTCGCGATTGGTGCGGTTTTGGGATAATGAAAGACGAAGCACTTTCAGGCTACTACTTTATGCTAGTTAGACATGACACGGTAGCTCACATTTCATACACTCTTCGATGGAGAATAGGAATGCTAGCAGTTGTGTATGCTTTTTTAAAGTTTCGACCATATCTTGTCTTATCTAAAAGCATAGTGTAAAACGGATCACTCGGATTTAAAGTACCTTATGATCTCGTAAACAAGATGCCAGCGAGGTTGATCCGGTGGGAGCTCCCCCCCTACAAACAGATTTTGATATCTTCATCCGTCGATAAAATAAAAGGACGTGAGAACCTCGCGGGCGATCACTTTTCTAGGACATGCAAATCCTCATAGATGTGTCTAGTAAAATAAAGACATAAATGTAATTTTCCTTTAGAGAATCTTGGAATTAATTTCTAGTGAATGTACCCCATGTTTGCGGGACTATGACTAATTTCCATGCGTGGAATTTTATTCATACCAAAGGAATGACAACTCAACAAATGATGAAGTTTTTCAGGACGTTAAACAATACTTCTGGGACCGTTTCCCTCATCTTATTGTATTTATGCCAGAACTAAAATCATTCGAAGGTGTGTGATATGTGGCAAGACACGCTAATGATATCCTATAAAGTTGTTATGAAGGCCCCTCCGGGGGCTTCTTTGTGCATCTCCACGCTCGAAAAGTATTTGATGTCGGATTCTTTTGGCCTACCATATATCGAGATGCCTATACTATGATTAAATCTTGTGATACGTGTCAAAGCAAGGATAAATTCACATCGAGATGAGATGCCTCAAAACGCTATCTAAGTTTGTGAAATCTTTGATGTATGGGGTATCGATTTTATGGGATCATTTCCGTCTTCACATGGGAATAAATACATCCTCATAGCCATTGATTATCTTTCGAAGTGGGTGGAAGCGAAGGCGCTCCCCACAAATGATGCTCGAGTTGTAGTTAAGTTTTTAGGAAATTCTTTCGACACGATTCAGTAACAGCCTAGAGCTAATTATAAGCGATAGTGGGACCATTTTTGTAATGATCATTTTGATAAAGTAATAGTGTACCTATTTTTGTAATGAACAATTTGCTAAAGTAATGTCTAAGTATGGGGTTACTCATCGTCTTGCTACCGCTTATCACCCTCAAACGAGTGGTCAAGTGGAGGTGTCCAATCGTGGCTTAAAACGTTTTCTTGAGAGGACGGTTGGAGAAAACCGTTCCTTGTGGTCCGACAAACTAGATGACGCTTTGTGGGCATTTCGTACAACTTTTAAGACACTGATTGGTTGTACACCTTACAAACTCGTGTACGGAAAGTCCTGCCATTTACCTATTGACTTAGAGCATAAAGCATATTGGGCTTTAAAACATGCTAATTTCGATCTTAAAACCGTGGGTGATCACCAGAAGCTTCAACTTAACGAACTTAATGAGCTTCGTGATCAAGCTTATGAGAATTCTTTGATATATAAAGAGATGACGAAGAAGCTTCACGACTCTAAGATCAAAAACCGCATTTTCAATGTTGGTGATCGAGATTTACTCTTCAACTCTCATCTAAAGATATTCTCGGGAAAGCTTAAAACTCGTTGGTCGGGACCTTTCACCATCACAAAAGTTTTTCCATACGGAACCATCGAGTTATCTCAACCCGATGGTCCAAACTTTAAGGTGAATGGTCATCGTATGAAGCATTACTTTGGAGGGGACATATCACCCAAGGTAGTCCCGGATCTCCAAAATTTCTCCAAGGACGAATTAATTTGGGGATCGAGTCAAGCTATGTGACTCGGTTACCAAAAACAAAGCGCTTCGTGGGAGGCACCCCATGCTTATCCATCTATCTTCTTTCTTATTTCTAATGTGATGTGAGGAGGCTTGTACTCTTCCAATTCTTGTTGTTTGTGCTTGTGATTGTTTGTAGGATTGACCCAAAATTTTTGAAGACTCTCGTGTTCGGTGTTTTGTCCCGGTCTACTCGAGCTTCCTAGCCTTTGCTTGCCATTAGTTTGGGAAAATCCGATATCCTAGATTATTATCGACTAACATTTATCTTTTAGCATACTTGATAAACGGCTTGAGATTTTTGTGATACTTTCTCCATGCTCGGATTATGCATTCGACTTTTTGAGTTCTAGTATGGGGTTTTAAGTCTTAGACTAGGAAACATTGAGGACAATGTTTAATTTTAGTATGGGGTAGTATATCTTCGATATGATCTTACCTACCTTTGCCCGTTGTTCTCACGTACCCCGTTTTCCCACAAAAATTTTAAATTTTTAAGTCTTAATATCTAGTTTATTGTTCATACATATTAAAAAAATGATGAAAAATAAATAGTTGACACGAATGTAGGCTTTTCGTTGGTGAGAACGAAAAGTAAATTTTGACCTGACCGATTTTATATCTTCGCTTTCTCCTTAACTTTATATAGATTGATTTTTGATAATCTTTTATACAAGGAGTTATAAAACGCAAGTCTAGCTTGAAAAAAGTCAAGACTTTGCAAGTTCCCATAATTAATTTTAAATATGCGAAGATCGATTTATTAGAGTTGAGATTGTTGCTAGTCTATGTTACTTGTTAAAGTGTCAATCTTAATTCATTAGGCTAAGTATTCACGAGTTTCTTTATTAGAAATTTTAAATTGTAAAGAACAAGAGATGATAGAGTAGAGTATAAGTTTTGATGCTAAACATAGAAGGTTAATTGTGGCTTTTTGCTCCCATCAGGATAATAAACGTTATATAATTGTTGAATAAATAAAGTTTCTTTGGTTTTTGCGATTCTTAGTTTAAATCACTTCATATAGATTCCTTCTGGTGAAAGTAAGGTACACATCGAGGTTTTGCTAGTGTTGTGGGGAAATAGACTCCTGGACCATGGTCGGCTCGTATACCGATATGACAGTTGTTAAAAGACAACATGGCTTGAAATTTGGCTATAATAATAATTATGAAATAAACCAAAACCGAAATAAGACTTCTGGATCATGGTCGGCTCGCATACCGATGTGACAGTCATTTAAAGGGTGGAGGTAATAATAATAATAATAGTAATAAAAACCGTGGACTGATAAAAGTTTATTGTCTCGGGTCGGTCCGCTGCCGATGTGGCAGTCTTCAAAAGAATGCCCATAGTAAGAATAATAAATCTGAGACTGATAAAAGTTTGATGCATCTGGTTGGTTCGCTCCCGATGTTGCAGCCTTAAAAAAGGTCGAGGATCTCCTGGTCGAAATAAGACTCCTGGACCATGATCGGCTCGCATACTGATGTGGCAGTTGTTTAAAGGACCGGGGGGTTTAATAATGTTGCAATAATAATAATAATAATAATAATAAAGCTAAATTTTGACTCCGATGTTATCTAAATAAAGCCTCCGTCTCTGAACGATGAATTTATCCTTTTTGGGCATTCTTCGGATCGAAATGCATCTTGTTCTATGATCCCTAACAGTTATGGAAATAACAAAAGTCGAAATATTCTAAGTTTACTTAAAAAAATGGGAAAATGAGGTGTTTTATAACTTTTGATTTCTTAACTCTCTCCACAAAAGTCTTTGGTACTTTTCAAAGATTTAGTTTGGGGAGGTTTTGAGGTATTTGGTTTTAGAGCATATAATATTGCGTGAGGACACGCAATCGCTTAGTTTGGGGAATTTTGATATGTGAGAAATCACATATCTTTTCTATATCAAAAATGTCCCTAAAAAGATAAAATTGTGCACAAAATGCTTGTATATTGCTTGTTTTGTCTTTGTGATTGTGTAGGTACGGATATTACAAATAACATAAGAAAACGGTCAAAAACCGGACAAACACGGACACGAGAACGGATAAAGTGCAAAAGAGCCTAAAGATTTCTACACAAAGGTCAACAAAGTCAACCCATGGTCAACATTTGGTCAACTCACAAAGGAAAAAATTCTCAAAAATACCAAATCAATCCTTATTGTTAAATCATAATTCACAAATAGACCTTAAACCCTAACACCGTTATCTCTTTTATACTTAAGAGATAACGGTCGGTATCTCCTTATATTAAACCAAAACCTGTTAACCCAAGCCCATGGCCCATTTTTTTTACCCGAGCCCAAAGTCAAACCCCCAAATACTTGGGTCAAATAAAGATATACAAAGAAAGAAAAAGGCGCGGGAATTTGTTTTACTGTTCATCTCCTTCTTCGTTTTACCTCCCGTCAAAATCAAAGGGTAAATTGAAATTGAGGACGTGGCTCTATGATTCGAGTACCAAGGTATAAGCTAGCAGAGTTAGACGTCATAAGAGGCTCTCATTGGTCAAAGCCCACAAGAAAGGACACGCAGATATTGAAAGAAGCACACCAATGATTGGATTTTTGCACTAAATTTAGTGCAAAAGAAGCACAGGTACTCTGACACACAGAATGCCACGTTGGTAATCATGTTGCTCACTTAAATGATCCAACGGTATATTGATTAAGGATCCAAAGACGATTGCATTGAATGAAGGGATAAGATCAAGGATAAGAGGAGCGTATCCATACTCCTAGAAGCTTCACTCAACTGCTATATAAAGAACTCTCCTCACTCACAAGATAGTCTTCTTTTTCTAGCTTTTAATAGTAGCTTAATTTAGTTTTACCTAATGTAATCTTAAAATTCAGTTTTAGCTTATTGTAATCTTCATTTCCAAAGTTTTGTATTCAGTTTTAAATCAATAAATCATAGTGTACTTGTTTTACAATCATGTTTTTATTTATTAAGTTTTTATTGTCTCTCAAATGTTTCCTATTCAATTATTCACAAGCACTATTCAATAAGTATTCATAAGCTCTTCTAAGCTCTTATGAGTCTCTTAGCTCAGATTGAGTCAAATTTAGTCCATTGAATTCTATTTAAACATTTAAAATTAGTTAATACCTATGCTTAATAAGGATTTTGGTTGCTTGGATGATGAACTAGCAATGGAAGAGTTCATAGGACTTTACTAGCTTATCCTTGTGATAAGCTAGAGCTTATTGACAGCTCTTTGAGCAAATCAAGCCTTTGTTTAGCTAAGGCTTTTGTAAGTCTTCTTTAAATTTCAAGTCTCTTAGCTTAATAATTGCATTTGCTTATTTTCAGCTTATTTCTTGCTTATTAGTGCTTAAATCTGTGTTATTATGCTTATTATGAATGTTTGAATATCTGTTTATGAGTTCTATAGCTTAGATCTTAGTTTACTCTATTTTGTCTTTTAAATCTGTCAAAAACCAAAAAAAATTAGCATTAGCTTAATCATTGTTGTTTGATCTGATTTTTGTGTTTGAGAATGATAAGTAGTTGTGTTATAAGCTGTTAGACATCTGGTATTCAAGTTTTGTTCATTAAGTTCAAATTTCATAAGCTCAAATGAATTTTCATAAAAATAAGGGGGTGTTTGGCATAGCAGTACTAACCACAAGTTAGTACTGCTAGTGGCCACTTGGTCTTTGAATTTTTGTTTTAATCTTCAAAGGTAAGTCTGTTAGTGCTAGGTTGATTAGTTAGGTTAGAGTTAATTAGGATCTGAGTTAGTTTATTCGATAAAAGTTCATTAATCTGTTTTTAGTGTTATTAGAAATATTAGCTTAATTCAGTTCTATATTTAGTATTTGCTTTAATTGCCTTTAGTTTTATGTTTTATGTATGTTAGGATTGTTCTCTTAGGTCTGCAGTAGAAGAATTTGAGAATTAGCATTTCCCCATCTTCCCCCATCCATATCCATTTGATTATATGAGCCAGGCCTACTAAACTGTTGAAAGTAATGGCTTTTAGGTCTGATCATATGATTAAGCCAACCAGCAGGAAATGGCCTACAAGCAGGAACAGATGTTGGTCTATTCCTACTACCAGCAGGAACAGATGTTGGTCTATTCCTACTACCAGCAGGAAATGGCCTAACAGATGTTGGTCTATTCCTACTACCAGCAGGAACAGATGTTGGTCTATTCCTACTACCAGCAGGAACATATGCTGGTCTAGGAACAAATGAGGGAATGTTTTCTACATTTTTCCACACAGGTGCATTATTTAATCTCAACTGATTCTCATAAAAATCACATTCTACGAATCAAATGAAATTTACTACTACAAACAAAACATTTCTTACCACTAAAAGACTTGTTTTTACACAGACTAATATTGTTTGACCCATTCCTATTACATAAATTCCTTGGAGTTTTTACATGCTCCTTAAAAGAAAAACTAGGACTTTGAGTGACATTGCATGGTCGTTGGTCATCAGTCTTGTGTAAAGTCTTTAAATCAACTGAACTAGAGGCTGAGGCTAATTGGTCTTTAGTCTTGAGGCTTGAGGACTTGACACTTGAAACACAGGATGCAAAGCCAGTGGACTCTGAGTCTGAGGACTTGTCACTGTTATCACAAGAGACAAAGTCATTAGATACAGAGTTAGTTTCAACACAATTATTTGACTTTGAACCATAGGTGTACTGTGTATCATCAATGTCAGGCTTGTTTGAAGGAGGCATGAATGTTCCTGTTATTGGACCTGGAACAGCATGCAATTCATAGAGAGGTTTCTCTAGAGCATCCTTAAGACATGAGTCAAAGATACTAGGTGCAGAGAGATCAAACACCTCATCTGATCCAAAAGTGTCTCCAAATCCTAAACCAAATTTTGATCTAGAGGACATGGAACTATTGATCAGTTTGACTAGGTTTTTGGAAGATTCCTTCCATTTGTCAAATCTTGCCTCAGACTCCTCAAGTTTGACCTTGTTATTCATATTATCAATTTTAGCCTGTTCATTCAATTTTTCAGTATATTTTAGCATGTTGGTGGTGTTGCCTAGGTCTGCAGTCAAGATTCTAATTTTCTCTTCTAAAGCTAACTGATTATTTTGGTACCAAGACTTCTGTTGTTCTAAGTTTTGAAGTGAACTTTTGTATGCTTGTACTTGTATAAAACACTCTTTATATTGCACTTCTAGATTATTAAAATCCTTTTTAAATTCTGTATGAATATAATTACAACCAAAAGGACAAGATTATACCTGAGGGGATAACCCCATAAGTGCAAATTCAGTTTCAGCATCAGTAGCATCACTAGTAGCAACAGAAACACTATCAGCACCAACACCAGCAGCAACAGAAACACCATCAGAACCATTACCAGCAGCAACAAACACACCATCAGCA